>JADRCG010007167.1:0-97335 GCA_019844195.1 Rhabdomys dilectus
TTATGTTATATGTTTTATAATATATATGTATATATAAACAGATAAAGTGATTTAGGAAGTGGTGATCACAGGAAATCCCACGCAGGTAAGTTTTTTAATTATGCATACAAAAGCACACAGATTCCTGAGTTCAAGATTAAACTTAGACAGAGGGTATTTAGGTCCAGGCCCAGACATGATAAAAATGGTAATTTTAGTGTAGGGTCCCACCCAGCTAGTTTATTGTCTGTGCCTAACAATGACAGACAAACCTCTGAATTATTTTCTTTCTTTTTTTCTTTTACTCTTTTTATTGTATATTTTTAATTGGATATATTATTTATTTACATTTACCTCCAGCATCATTGATAGCACTTTCAAAAAATGGTGCTGTTTCATGCTGAAGGTCAGCAGGTAGAAGAATACAAAGCAATCCATCCTTATCTCCTTGCAAAAAGCTCAAATCCACGAGGTTCAAGAACCTCCACAGAAAGTCAGATAAACTGAAACAAATAGAATAGAAAGTGGGGGAAATCTTCAAACACATGGGTACAGGGGAAATTTTCCTGAATAGAACACCAATGGCTTATGCTCTAATTTCAAGAATTGGCAAATGGGACATCATAAAATTGCAAATCTTTTGTAAGGCAAAGGACCCTGTCTATAGGACATAACGGCAACAAACAGATTGGGAAAAGATCTTTACCAATTCTACATTCGATAGAGGGTTAATATTCAATATATACAAAGAACTCAAGAAATTAGACTTCAGACAACCAAACAGCCCTATTAAAAAATTGGATACAGAGCTAAACAAAGAATTCTCAACTGAGGAAACTCGAATGATTGAAAAGCACCTAAAAAAATGTTCAACATCCTTAGTCATCAGAGAAATGCAAATCAAAACAACCCTGAAATTCCACGTCACACCAGTCAGAATGGCTAAGATCAAAAACTCAGGTGATAGTAGATGCTGCCAAGGATGTGGAGAAAGAGGAACAGTCCTCCATTGTTAGGATTGCAAGCTGGTGCAACCACCCTGGAAATCAGTGTGACTGTTCCTCAGAAAATTAGACATAGTATTACAAGTAGATCCACTTATACCACTCCTGGGCCATAAGATGCTCCAACATATAACAAGGACATATGATCCACTATGTTCACAGCAGCCTTATTTATAATAGCCAGAAGCTGGAGAGAACTCCGATGTTTTTCAATAGAGGAATGAGTACAGAAAATGTGGTACATTTACACAATGGATTAATACTCAGCTATTAAAAATAATGAATTTGAGAAATTTTTAGGTAAATGGATGGAACTAGAAAATATAATCGTGAGTGAAGTAACCCAATCACAAAAGAACACACATGGTATTCACTCATTGATAAGTGGATATTAGCCCAGAAGCTTGACATACCCAAGATTCAACTCAGAGACCATATGAAGCTCAAGAAGAATAAAGACAAAAGTGTGGGTGCTTTGGTCTTTTTTAGGAGTAACGAAATAAATACTCATGGAAGCAAATACAGAGACAAAGTGTCAAGCAGAGACTGAAGGAGTGGGTGACCAGAGACTGCCCCATATGGGATCCATCTAATGTGCAGTCACCAAACATAGACACCATGTGCATGTCAGGAAGTGCATGCTGGCTGGAGCCTGATATAGCTGTCTCCTTAGAGGCTTTGCCAGAGTGTGACATTCAAGAGGCAGATGCTCACAGCTAATCACTGAACTGATCATGAAGTTCCCAATGGAGGAGTTAGAGAGAAGACTGAAGGAGTTGAAAAGGTTTGTTGCCCCATGGGGAGAGCAACAATACCAACCAACCAGAGCTCCCCAAGGTCTAAACCTCCAGCCTGAGAGCACAAAGAGAGGGACCTATGACCCCAGCATATATGTAAGGGAGGATGGTCTTGTTGGGCATAGGTGGGAGAGGAGACTTTTGGTCCTGTGAAGGCCAGATGTCCCAATGTGGGGGAATGTTAGGGTAGGGAGATAGGAGTGGGTGAATAGGTGGGAGCACACCCTTATAGAAGTGAAATGAGATGATATGGGATATGGAGTTTCTGAGAGGGAGGAATGGGGAAAGAGGCTAACATCTGAAATGTAAATAAATACAATATCCAATAAAAAATAAAAGCAAAAAAATAGTGCTGTCTTTTTTTCCATTGGACGGTTTTAGCTCCGTTCTCAAAGATCAAGTGAACATAGGTGTGTGGGTTCATTTCTGAGTCTTCAGTTCTATTCCATTGATCTTCCTGCCTGTCTCTTTACCAATACCATGCAGTTTTTATCACTGTTGTTCTGGAGTACAGCTTGAGGTGTGCCCTATCTATCAGGGTGGTGAACTGGGACTAGGGGACTGTTGTGGTAAATATCTGACCCAAATAAGTCTAGTCAGAAAAACACAACTCAATATTTATGGATATAAACTGGAGGCCTAGATTGGGCAGATTTCAAACTGCACTACTCTATTCACACTACTCTATTCCCCAGCTCTGAGATCCCTTACAACTTGCGATTTTTTCAGACCACATTCTTCTCCTACTTTGTTGTCCTTCCATCTCTGGCTCCCCAGTAGCTCCTCCATAACCTCCCTCTCTCTCTCTCCCCCATTGACTTACTCATCTGACTCCTCCCCTTCTGACTCCTCTCCTAAGCCTTTTTCTCCACCTTCCCTTCTACACCCCAATCACTGGCTCTAGCCTTTATTTTACAAATTCAATTGGACATAAAGTTCACAAGAATACTGATTCATTCCTTCTCTGCAGCCCCTCCCAGGAGAGTGAAACTACCATCAAAACACAAGACTGGGGCTATCCACAACATGGGACCACCTGAAAGAGAGAACTGGGGGACAAGGGCATATGAAGAATGGACAGCAAGTCAAGAGATATAATCAAGCTGTCAAATTTTTATTGTTTCCACACCAGGTTATATACACATAGAAGCAGGATATGGGGTAGGGAGTGATGTAAAGTCTCTTTGTTTTGGGGGAGTGCAGGTGTTCTCAAGAGCAGGATGTTAGCTGGGTGAAAAGTTCAGCAGAAGGAACAGAGCAGAACAGGTTGTTAGGTTCATAAGAACTATAGTCATTCGTTCTTAACTAAGCTAGTACTTTCCCACCATGGCTACCTGTTCACCTGTAACTACTTGTTTTCAACTGGGCTAGTATTTTCCCACAGAGGCTGAGACTTTGTGCCAGTAAGCACATATGGCTGACAAGGCAGTTAAAGTGTAAGCAATGTCGCTCTCAACAGAGGTGAGGGATGATGATTTCGCCAGAAGTTCTTTAATTGTTGAGAATAGTTTTCACTATCCTAGGATTTTTGCTTATCTAAATAAATTTGAGGATTCTTCTTTCTATCTCTATGAAGTATTGAGTTGTAATTTTGATGAGGATTACACTTAATCTGTAGGTTGCTTTTGGCAAGATGACCATTTTTACTATATTAATCCTACCAATCCAGGAGCATGGGAGATCTTTCCATCTTTTAAGATCTTTGATTTCTTTCTTCAGAGACTTGAAGTTCTTGTCATACAGATCTTTCACTTGCGTGGTTAGATTCACTCCAAAATATTTTATATTAGTTGTGACTATTGTGAAGGGTGTCATTTCCCTAATTTCTTCCTCAGCTTGTTTATTCTTTGAGTAGAGGAGGGCTACTGATTTGTTTGAGTTAATTTTATATCCAACCACTTTACTGAAGTTGTTTATCAGGTTTAGGAGTTCTCTGGTGAAAGTTTTGGGGTCACTTCAGTATACTATCATATCATCTGAAAATAGTGATATTTACACTTCCTCCTTTGCAATTTATATCCCTTGACTTCCTTTTGTTTTTGTAATCGCTCTGGCTAGGACTTCCAGCACTATATTGAATAGGTAGGGAGAGAGTGGGCAGCCTTGTCTAGTCCCTGATCTTAGTGGGATTGCTTCAAGTTTCTCTCCATTTAGTTTGATGTTGGCTACTGGCTTGCTGTATATTGCATTTACTATGGTTAAGTATGGGTCTTGAATTCCTGATTCTTCTAAACTTTTACCATGAAGGGTTATTGTGTATTGTCAAATGCTTTCTCAGCAACTAGTGAGATGATCATGTTTTTTTTTTCTTTTAGTTTGTTTATGTAGTGGATTACATTGATAGACTTCTGAATATTGAGCCATCTCTGGATTCCTGGGATAAAGCCTACTTGATCATGATGGATGATTGTTTTGATGTATTCTTGGATTAGGTTTGTGAGAATTTTATTGAGCATTTTTGCATCAGTATTCATAAGGGAGATTGGTCTAAAGTTCACTTTCTTTGTTGTGTCTTTCTGTGGTTAAGGTATGAGCATAATTGTGGCTTCATAAAACGAATTGGGTAGTGTTCTTTCAGTTTGTATTTTGTGGAATAGTTTGAAGATCATTGGTATTAGGTCGTCCTTGAAGGTCTGATAGAATTCTACACTAAAATCATCTGGTCCTGGGCTTTTTTTTTCAGGGGGGGGGGGGGACTTTTAATGACTGCTGCTATTCCTTTAGGGGTTATAGGAGGTTTAGATTGTTTCTGTGTTCCTGATTTAATTTTGGTACCTGGTATCTGTCTAGAAAATTGTCAATTTAATCCTGGTTTTCCAGTTTTGTTGAGTATAGGTCTTTGTAGTAGGATCTGATGATTTTTTTGAGTTTCCTCAGATTCTGTTGTTATGTCTCCATTTTCAGTTCTGATTTTATTAATTTGGATACTGTCTCTGTGCCCTCTGGTTAGTCTGGTTAAGGGTTTATCTATCTTGTTGATTTTCCCAAAATGCCAACTTCTGGTTTTGTTAAGTCTTTATATACTTCCTTTTGTTTGTTCTTGATTGATTTTAACCCTGAGTTTGATTATTTTCTGCAGTTTATTTTTCTTGGGTGTATTTGCATTCTAGAGCTTTTAGATGTTTTGTTAAGGTGCTCTCTTTGGGATTTTTTTGTTTTTCGTTTTTGTTTCTGTTTTTGTTTTTGTTGTTTTTTTTTTAGCTTTTTTTGGGGGGGTAGTATTTATTTATTTATTTATTTATTTATTTATTTATTTATTTTGGAGGGAGTCAGAGGCATATGTTTTCCTCTTAGCACTGTTTTCATTGTGTCTCATACATTTAGTTATGTTAGCCTTCACTTTCATTGAATTCTAAAAAGATTTAATTTCTTTATTTCTGCCCTGACCAAGTTATCATTGAGTAGAGTGTTGTTCAGTTTTCACGTGTATGTGGGCTTTCTGTCATTTTTGTCTTTATTGAAGACCAGCCTTAGTCCATGGTGATCTGATAGGATACATGGGATTATTTCAATTTTCTTGTATCAGTTGAGGCCAGTTTTCTGACCAATTATATGGTCAGTTTTGGAGAAGGTACCATGGAGAAGAAGGAATATTCTTTTGTTTTTGGATAAAATGTTCTATAGATATCTGTAAATCCTCTTGATTCATAACTTCTCTTAGTTTGACTGTGTCTCTGTTTAGTTTTTATTTCTGTGATCTGTCCCACTGCTGAGAATGGGGTGTTGAAGTCTCCGAGTATTATTGCATGAGTCGCAATGTATGCTTTAAGCTTCACTAACATTTCTTTTACAAGTTTGGATGCCTTTACAATTGGAGCATAGATGTTCAGAATTGTTGCTTGGTAAATTTGTCTTTTGATGAGTGTAAAGTGTCCTTTCCTATCTTTTTTGATAACCTGAAAGTCAATTTCATTCTATATTAGACTGGCTACTCCAGCTTATTTCTTGGGACCATTTGTTTGGAAAATTATTTTCAAGCCTTTTGTTCTGAGGTAGTGTCTGTCTTTGAAAATGAGGTTCATTTCCTATATGCAGCAAAATGTGGGATCCTCTTTATACATCCAATTTAATAGTCTGTGTCTTTTTATTAAGGAATTGAGTCCATTGATGTTCAGATATATTTAGGAATAGTAATTATTGCCTCCTATTTTTGTTGTTAGATGTGGAAATATGTTTGTTTGGTTACATTATTTTGGTTTTGTTGAAAGATTACTTTTTTGCTTTTTCTAAGCTGCAGTTTCCCCCATTATGTTGTAGTGTTCCATCTATTATCCTTTGTAGGGATATACTTATGGAAAGATACCATGTAAATTTGGTTTTCTCCTAGAATATCATGGTTTCTCCATCTTTGGTAATTGAGAGTTTTGCTGGGTATAGTAGTCTGATCTGGCATTTATGTTCTCTTAGGGTCTGTATATCAGTCCAGGATCTTCTGACTTTTGTAATCTCTGGTGAAATGTTTGGTGTAATTGTGGTAGATCTGTCTTTATAAGTTACTTGACCTTTTTCTTTTACTGCTTTTAGAATTTTTCTTTGTTTTGTGCATTTGATGTTTTGATTATTATGTGATGAGAGGAATTTCTTTTCTGGTCTAGTCTACTTGGAGTTCTGTAGGCTTTTTGTATGTTTATGGACATCTTTTGCTTTAGGTTAAAAAAGTTTTCCTCTATAATTTTGTTGACTGTGTCTACTGGCCCTTTAAATTGGGAAACTGACTCTTATCTATACCTATTATCCTTAGGTTTGGCCTTCTTATTGTGTCCTGGATTTCCTGAATATTTTGGGTTAGAAGCTTTTTGCATTTTACATTTTCTTTGATAGTTGTGTCAATGTTTTTTATGGTATCTTCTGTACCTGAGATTCTCTCTTCTATCTCTTGTGTTCTGTTGATTCATGACTCATGATTTTTTTCCTAGAGTTTCTATCTCCAGGATTGTCTCTCTTTGTGATTTATTTTTTGTTTCTACTTCCATTTTTATGTCCTGAATGGTTTTGTTCAGTTTCTTCACCTGTTTGGTTATGTTTTCCTGTAATTCTTTAATTTTTTTCTGTTTTTTTTTTAAGGGCTTCTACTTGTTTTCTTGTATTCTCCTGTATTCTTTAAGAGGGTTATTTATGTTCTTTTTAAAGTCTTCTATCATCATCATGAGAAGTTATTTAAATCTAAATCTTGATTTTTTTCAATGTGTTTTGATATGTAGGACTTGCTGTGATGGGACGACTGGATACTGACAATGCCAAGTAGTCTCAGTTTCTGTTGGTTTGTGCTTGCCTCTCACAGTCTGGTTATCTTTGGTGTCAAGTGGTCTTACAGTCTCTGACTGGAGTCTGTTTCTTCTGTAGGGCTGTGAGCCTGTCATCTTAGGTAGGATAGCACTCCTCAGGAGACCAGCTCTCTCCTGGCAGTATTTGTGGAGGAGGTTTGTAGGATAATCTTAGGTACTGAGTGCAGATGGAGACCAGAAGGATACTGTCCCCAGCTGCACCACTGTTTCTATGCCCTGTGTTCTCCTGGGAGGTCCTGCTTTGGATAGTGGTGATCTCACCTCTGAGTATTGGAGTCAGAGCACTCCTGGGAGACAAGCTCCCTCCTCACAGAATTTGTCTGTGGAGGGCTATGGAACAGTCTTATGTCCAGAGTGCATATCTAGAATTCTTTTTCTTTATTTCATTTTTTTAATTGATTAAATTTTATTTTTATTGGATATTTTATTTATTTACAATACAGATACTATCCCTTTTTCCCATTTTCCCTTTCTAAAAACCTCCTATACCATGCCCCTCCATCTTTTTGCTTTTATACCATTTTGATAACATCCATGTATTAAGGTCAGTTTTAAATTGAGTGAACAGCAATACAATAAATACAAATAGTCAATGAAAAAGCAATACAATAAACACAAATAGTCAAAGAAAAAGCAAGGCATTAAACCTAAATACATGAATACTCCCATGATCACTGTTTCTATGGGCTTATCAGAATAACCAAAGTATCTGAGTCTACTTCCCTGTCCTAACCCAAGGTCATTTTCATGTCTGAAGCCTGCTTCCTTGTTCTAGCCTAACATTTAGATTCCTTCCTGAAATCACATTTTTATTCTAATGTCAGATTCTTGCCTGAAGCCCATTTCCTTGTCCTTGGCTAATGCTAGATTCCTGACAAGCAGTCTCAAGAGCTCTCCTCATTTTTCTCTTTTTATTTTATAAACGAGACTGAGTCTGTTTTAGATTGCTCTAACAAGAATGCTTTCCTTACCTATTGTAGAATATTCATTATCAAAAGCAATGCACTTATGTCTTAGGTATGTAAGGCTCTTACCCATCATTGGTTTGCCTGCCTCTGAAATTAATAACTCTGTCTGGGGGGGGGGGAGTGTCCATTTTCAGTTTTAAGTCATGTACTTTGGCAGTCAACATGTTGATGATGTTAAATACATGCTTTAACACAATGAGCAGGAATAAAAGTATTCCCAGGACAAAAAGGGCTAGCATGATCAAGCTATATATATGCCATTCTTGAAGCTTGACCAAAACAGAAATGCTAACCTCAGGTCATGGGTAATATTATCTTCAGTATCTGCCACATCACCTCTCAGCAGAGCAGCATTCTTTCATACTCTGTTTAGCAGGGCAGTGGACTAGGACTGGGGACCATCTGAAAGAGAGAATGTAATCTATTTAATACACAAATCTGTTATAGCATTTTCCTGGGGTTCAGGCAATCCAGTATGAGCTTTTAAATGTTTTATAAATTAAGTAAAAATACATGTTTCTTAAATTGAGCTGTATTTGTAAAATTTAAAAATTAGCAATAAACAGAACAATTTTAAGCAACTATAAGCCATGAGCTATATGCTGGCTATAAATATACCAATTACAAGCTTAATTTTTTGTATTCTAAATAGTGGCTACATTACATAGTTCAATTATCTGTATTGAAGCAGGGGAAACTCAAGAGAGTAAATATGTAATCTATTTACACATATTGTCTTTTTATTAAATGAGCTGTCTGTTAATACAGTAAACACACCTTTATGGGCCATATGTATAAATTAATAAGAAATACAAGAGAAAATCTGTAACAAATTGATTATGTAATTGATCACATATTAGTATTTTTTAATAACCAATAAGCTAATTGTGTAACTGTGGGAAGCCATGGCAAGGCCTTACTTTTGGCAAACACTCACCCATGGCTCTCCTATCTACTATTCTTCTTTCTGCTTACCTTCCATGATTCACTTGTCAGTTCTCAGAACTTCATACAAGGCCTCATAAGCAACTCACGTTAGTGATCCTTCCATTTGATCTCTAGATTTAGCCAACATCCTGCCTGCTAAATAGATGTTTTTAGAACCCCTGGTAACAGAAAGGCTTTGTGAGAATAACTTAGACTCTGCAGCTACAGAGCACTCTTCCTCCACCTGCAAAGTCCTCTTTCCTTTTCTACCCCTTTCCATATCCTGTTTTTAAGTATGAAACCTGTGTGAACAATAAAAATTTTGCCAACTTGATCAGACTTCTTGACTTGCTGTGCCTCCTTATTTTCTCACACATTTCAGTACTCTCCACAGGGTCTAAGGGTTCCACTTGATTGTCCAACTGGCCTGTACATTTAACAAAATGAAGGTGTTCATCAGGGCCTTGTTTGATCCAAGATAAAACTCTTACTGAGATCTCTTTTATACATCTGGTTTTTGAATGACTTTAACTGTAAATTACAAGTTTTAATCCAGATTTTTTTAACCAAAATTATAAATTTTTAATCATTCCCAATAACTTATAGCCTAATAATGTATAACCAAAACATATAGAACTTATTTATATTTTTAAAACTAGTCAAGAACAAAATAAAATATGCGTACTTCTTATAGATTTTATCCAAAAAAATTTTTCTTACCTTTTTTAGCTGTAATTTTAATACAGTATATGTGTATTAAAATTCACTTTTCACTCTGCCAAACCAGAAAAACCACTTTACTGCAGAAGCCAAAAAACTGTTGGCCCCCTTTCAAGAGCCACTTATGGAAATAATACTTTCCATGGCTCTTTCTGCTGTGCCCTACTCCCAGCCAGAGAGCTGAGTAATTTATCAGCCTCTGTTGTGTAAATTGAAGCTGTGTTTTTCAAGCAAGTTTTAAACTAAATCAAGAGGTGGATAGCAATCAGTTTCAATCAGTTTCTCTTTTGAACATGAAACACAGAACAACAATCATTCAAACAATGAAACAAAAACAATTGACAAACATGGAAAGATTGGTTTACTAAGGACACACAATAGACAGAGAAAGCAGAACTTCAGATCTCTTCAGTAGTGCTCTCAGGAGGGCTCTGAAACAGCATTTTCTTTTCTCTTCTTTTCTTTTCTTTTCTTTTCTTTTCTTTTCTTTTCTTTTCTTTTCTTTTCCTTTCTTTTGCTAACATGGCATGATAGTGGACAACTGCTTTAGCCCTTTCTCTCTCCCATTTTCTAGATTTAACTTTTTATCTTCTCCTTAGGAGGAATAGCATTTTTTATCAGTAGTCCCCTCTTGGGAAAACAATACTAGCGAAAACAAAGAATTTTTAAAGATTCTTTTTTCTTAACTATAGTTCCCTGTGTCCTGAGTGACTCCTTGAGTCTGTCACAAATAGTGGCTGCTTAGACAATATCTGTCCCATGCCTTTTATCTCAAGGCCTTGCTGCTCTAATCTTCCACAGGATCATCTCACTGGAGGGTAGATTGTAGTGTTCTTCCAAGTTGAAGTGCTCTAAAGCACTCTGGGAGTCGTCTCTCTTGAGTGCCCCTGAGAAATATAGAGTTGCTCACTCAGTGCCTCCAGGAGTCACTCTACAAAGTGCTCCATAGAAGTTAGAGAGAAGACTGAAAGAGCTGAAAGTGTTTGTGGCACCATGAAGAGAGAAACAACATCAATCAACCGAACAGAGCTCCCAGAGTCTAAACCACCATTCTTGGAGCACATAGAGAGGAACCCATGACTTCATCTGTACATGTAGGGAAGGATGGTCTTGTCAGGCTTAGGTGGGATAGGAGATTCTTGGTCCCATGAAGAACAAACACCAAGTGGAGGGTAATGTGAGGGTGGGGAGGTGGGAGGGAGGGGGAACGTGGGGGCACATCTTCATAGAAGCAAGAGGAGGGGTGTTGGATAGGAGGTTCCTGGGTGATGGAGGAATGGGGTAAGAAGATAAAATCTGAAATGTAAATAAAATATCCAATAAAAAAGAAAAGAAAAAGAGAAATGCTCCATAATCAGAGTGCCCTCAGGCACTTTGGGCAGTCACTCTCAATTCTCCTGAAAAAAAAAAATGTTGGCCTACTCTTCTCTGCAGAGCTGGTAGAGACCTCAGTCTCCAGAGGGCCCTGTTCAAGATGCCAGAATGTTGGGCACCAGAATGCCCCAGGCAACAGGGCAGTGGACTAGGACTGGGGGATCATCTTAAAGAGAGAATGTGGGAATTGGGATACGCAAAGAACCACAGCTTGTCTATAAGCTGATCAAACTACTAATTTAATTTTTTCACACAGGGATTATATACACATAGAGGCAGGGTGTGCAGAGCAGGAGGATGCAGGAGTGTAGGTGTTCTCAGGGGGAGTACAGATACCATCCAAAACAAAGTGTTGGCTGGATAGAGAAGCAGGGAACAGGTCACTGTGACTCTGTCTATGATTCATTTGTTCTTATCTAAGCTGGTACTTTCCACCAAGGCTACCTATCCACAAGGTCTATAGCTATCTGTCCTAGGGTTACTGTTTTCCCACAGAGACCAGACTGTGTTAGTAGGCATGAATGGCTGACTTAGGCCTTCAGTGTATAAGCAAGGTTGCTCCCAACACATTAAATTCATAAGCTCAGTATTCAAAGTTATAACATCCAGAGAGGTCTTAGAATTATGCAAAATAAACTACAAGTGTCTTTATTTTTTTTCCAGTTATAATGACTACTACTATAAATTTTACAACTAACATGATTCCAATGTTATTTGGCATGACACTCGAGTTGACTCCTTACTTTTAAACTCTGAACCTTCTTTCAATAATATGAATAGGGTAAAAAGCATCAATCTGTTCTTCCAAATACATATCTAAATCAATTCTCTTGTATATTCAACACATTAGTAACATACATTTTTTTTTGCTAAATTATTAACAAAAATAGCTGTCTTAATTTTTTGTGTCAAAGCAATTGCAGAAGCAATGGTGATAGCAATTAATGTAATTAAAGCTTTTATACCACCAATAATCAAGCCCAGTACCCTCTGCTTCTGCTTAAAGCCTGACTCACTTCTTCCAGTACTTGTAAGCTTTTTTTCAGAAGACTAAGGTTCTGTGATACTCATGGCACTTACACAAAAGCTGGTTGATAGACTTCCATAACTGACATGCCAGATTTTAATACACTAACAGAATTAGAATGTGTACAATCAATGTAACTTACATTAAATATTGTAGAAGAAACAAAAGTAATTTTAACTTGGCAATTAAAAGAGCCGTAACAGATCTACTAATACTTTTTGAAACCCAGATCCTGTTCCAACTTTATCTCTTGTTGTCAGAACATCATAGAGAACTGCAGATAACTTCCAAATATGCCTCTGAAAATGTCCAGAACCAGCCTTCCAAATGAAGACTGTTATTTCCAATACTGGATTGATTTCTATACAAGACCATATTTAGTCCGAATAATTGGTCACATTTAAGAAAAAAAATAAGAGTCATTATAACTTCTCTTTTGATTCTCTGTTCCACAAGGTCTAAAAACTTGAGCCAAGGCAGCTTGTTTCATCTGAGATGTAGGTAAGCAAATGTGGGCTGAGAACATATGTCTAATACAGCTTCCCAGTCACCATTGTCAGGGCACTCAGCAAGCTCAAGAGGTCAGCATCATTTTTTGTCCCAGCATCAGCACGTCTCATTAATTACTCTGGGAGCCCCATGCTCCCCCAGCATCCTGAAAAAAAAAACACTCAAACATGTCTTGTTACCCATATTAAATACCTGATCAGGATCATGCCTTATGCCAGTAAGTGGATCCTTCCCTTTCACTTGTGTATAAGTATGCCTAGATGTAGAGTGCAGTAGACACTCAGCAGAAAGTTCTTTGATATCCTTTTTTATTTAATTATTTTTAAATGAGAAGAACATGATTTAAATAAATTTGTGGTCTATAGGTATATACCTCCCCCTTTTTTATGAAGATATTGTTTAAAGCTCTAAGATGCCCAGGTTTGTAGGTGAGTAGGCCGATAAATTGCCTTGCTTCCCCCAAAGAAGGAGTCATTGGGATCTGCAAAAAATCTCCCTTGTGACCCGCATCACTTTCTCGCCAGCAAGAACGCACTCGGATGCCAGGATTCTTCTGTAGCAAGCTTTATTGAAGCCAAAGAGAGAAAAGACCCCGAAGGATGAAACAGCCTTCCTTAAATAGCCCCTGAGTTGGCATGTCCCTATTCTATTGGCTTGCGCAACTCAGCTGATGTGACATCTCGGGCTACGTCACCTTTTGGCGGTTGATGGCTACTTTGGGCGGTTGATGGCTGAGCGAGAGTGCGCATGCGTGGTGCACTACACTCCCTCATGTCCAGTGGCACTAGACAATCTGGTCTGCATTGGTGCTTGGAGCAGTACTAGAGCTCCAGCTCAGCACCCAATTCCACCAAACCCAGAGGAGGCTGGACTCCCAGAATATTTAACATGCCCAGGAATATAGAATAATAGAACCACAGGATCTCATGAACCTTTGCACACCAGGATTTCAGGATCCCAGAAGCAGCCTTACTCCCAGGGGCTATTACAACCAGAATTTCAGGATAACAGAACCACAGAGACAGCATGACTCTGAGGAGTTCTGACACAAGAAAGGTAACAAAACAAGACACACTACAGTCAGAGACAGTGTGTGCAGGTAATACTAGAGTTAACCAGATGGTGAAAGGCAAGCACAAGAACATAAGCAACAAAACCTAAGGTTATTTGGCATCATCAGAATCTAGTTCTCTCACCTCAGCAAGTACTGAATACCCTATGACACTGGAAAAGCAAGATTTCATTTTAAAATCACTTCTTATATGGATCATAGATGACTTTAAGGAGGACATAAATAACACTTTCAAAGACATAAATAACACGTTCAAAGAAATTAAGGAGAGCAGAGGTAGACAAATAGAAGCCCTTAAAGAGGAAACACAAAAATCCCTTAAAAAATTACAAGAAAACAGAACTAAACAGATGAAGGAATTAAACAAAACCATCCAGGATCTAAAAATGGAAGTAGAAAAAATAACAAAATCTCAAAGGGAAACTACCCTGGAGATGGAAAACCTAGGAAAAAGAAGTGATGAATGCAGGCATCACCAACAGAGCACAAGAGATAGAAGTAAGAATCTCATGTGCAGTAGATACCATAGAAAACATTGACACAGCTGTCAAAGAAACTGAAAAATTCAAAAAACTCCTAAGTCAAAACATTCAGCAAATCCAGGACACAATGAGAACACCAAACCTAAGGATAATAGGTATAGATGAGGAGGAAGATTCCTAACTTAAAGGGCCAGTAAATATCTTCAACAAAATTATCTAGAAAAACTTCCTTAACCTAAAGAAAGATAAGATATTAGAAGCCTACAGAACTCCAAATAGACTACGTCAGAAAAGAAATACCTCCCATCACATAATAATAAAAACAGCAAATGAAGAAAACAAAGAAAGAATATTAAAAGCAGTAAGGAAAAAAGGCAAAGTAACATAAAAGGCAGATATATCATAATTACACCAAACTGTTCACCAGAAACTATAAAAGCCAGAAGATCTTGGACAAATGTTGTACAGAACCCAAGAGAACAAAAATGCCAGCCCAGGCTACTATACCCAGCAAACACTCAATTACCACAGATGGAGAAACCACGATATTCTAGGACAAAACCAAGTTTACACAATATCTTTACACAAATCCAGCTTTACAAAGGATAATAGAGGAAAGCCTCTGACACAAAAAGGGAAATTATACCGTAGAAAAAACAAAAAAGTAATCGTCTTCCAACAAACCCCAAAGAAAATACTAACACAAACATAACTCTACCTCTAATAACAAAAATAACAGGAAGCAACAATCACTTCTTAATGTCTCTTAACATCAATGGATTCAATTCCTCAGTAAGAAGACATAGACTGACTGAATATGCAAACAGGACCCACCATTTTGCTGCATACAGGGATGCAGCTCAGTGAAAAAATCAGACACTACCTCAGAATAAAAGGCTGGGAACCATTTTTCAAGCAAATGGTTCCAAGAAACAATTTGGAATAGCCATTCTAATATGGAATAAAGTGAAGTTTCAATCAAAGTTATCAAGAAAAATAAGGAAGAACACTTTGTACTTGTCAAAGAAAAAAATCAACCAAGAGAACTCTAAATTCTGAACAGTTATGCTCCAAATGCAAGGGCACACACATTCATAAAAGAATCTTTACTAAAGCTCAAGTATACATTGTACCTCATACAATAATAATGGAGAATTTCAACACCCCACTCTCAGCAATGGAAAGATCATAGAAACAGAAACTAAACAGAGACAAAGTCAAACTAAGAGAAATCAAGAACCAAATGTATTTAGCAGATATCTATAGAACATTCCATCCTAAAACAAAAGAACATACTTTTTTTCTCAGCACCTCATAGTACCTTCTCCAAATCTGACCAAATAACTGGTCACAAAACAGGCCTCAACAGATAAAAAATATTTAAATAATTCCTTGCATCCTATCAGATCACCACGGACGAAGGATGGTCTTTAGTACTGATAAAATCAATGGAAAGCCAATAAAGAAGTGGAAACTGAACAACTTTCTACTCAATGATTACTTCAAAAAGAAATAAAGAAAGAAAGAAATTAAAGACTTTTTAGAATTTAATATAAATGAGGACATATCATACCAAAACTTGTGGGACACAATGAAAGAAGTGCTAAGAGGAAAACTCATAGCTCTAAGTGCCTAGAAAAAGAAACTGGAGAGAGCATACACTAACAAGTTGACACCTGAAAGCTCTAGAACAAAAAGAAGCAAATATACCCAAGAGGAGTAGATGACAGGAAATAATCAAACTCATGGCTGAACTCAACCAAATAGAAACAGAAATAACTATACAAAATATCAACAAAACCAGGAGCTGATTCTTTGAGAAAATCAACAAGATAGATAAACCCGTAGCTAACCAAAGAACACAGAGACAGTATCCAAATTAATAAAATTAGAATTGAAAAGGGAGATATAACAACAGAAACTGAAGAAACTCAAAAAATCATCAGATGCTACCACAAAGGCCTATAGTCAATAAAATTGGAAAATCTGGATTAAATGGACATTTTCCTAGACAGATACCAGGCACCAAAATTAAATCAGGAGCAGATAAACCATCCAAACATTCCCATAACCCCAAAAGAAATAGAAGCAGTCATTGAAAGTCTCCTCACAAAGGAAAGAAAGAAAGAAAGAAAGAAAGAAAGAAAGAAAGAAAGAAAGAAAGAAAGAAAGAAAGAGAAAAGTCTGGGATGAGATGGTTTTAGTGCAGAATTCTATCAGACCTTCCAGGAAGACTTAATACCAAATTCTCTTCAAACTATTCCACAGAATAGAAACAGAAGGACCAATACCCAATTCATTCTATGAAGCTACAATTACGCTCATACCAAAGCCTCACAAAGACCCAACAAAGAAAGAGAACTACAGACCAATCTCTTTTATGAATATTGATACAAACATACCCAATAAAATTCTCACAAACCTAATCGAAGAACACATCAAAACAATCATCCATCATAATCAGGTAGGCTTTATCACAGGAATGCAGGGATAGTTCAATATTCAGAAATTCATCAATGTAATCCACTACATAAACAAACTAAAAGGAAAAGAAAACACATAATCATCTCACTAGATCTTGAGAAAGCATTTGACAAAATTCAAACTCCCTTCATAATAAAAGTCTTGGAAAAATTAGGAATTCAAGGCCCATACCTAAACATAATAAAAGCAATATACAGGAAGCCAGTAGCCAACATCAAACTAAAAGGAGAAAATCTTGAAGCAATCCCACTAAGATCAGGGACAAGACAAGGCTGCCCACTCTCTCCCTACCTATTTAATATAGTACTGGAAGTTCTAGCCAGAGTAATTAGAAAAAAAAAGAAATCAAGAGATATATAAATTGCAAAGGAGGAAGTGTAAATATCACTATTTTTAGACAATATGATAGTATACTTACGTGACCCTAAAACTTCCACCAGAGAACTCCAAACATGATAAACAAATTCAGCAAAGTGGCTGGATATAAAATCAACTCAAACAAATCAGTAGTCTTCCTCTACTCAAAAGATAAACAGGCTGAAAAAGAAATTAGGGAAATAACACCCTTTTGCAATAGTCACAAATAATATAAAATATCTTGGAGTGAATCTAACCAAGCAAGTGAAAGATCTGTATGATAAGAACTTCAAGTCTTTGAGAAAGAAATCAAAGAAGATCTCAGAAAATGGAAAGATCTCCCATGCTCCTGGGTAAGCAGGATTAACTTAGTAAAAATAACCATCTTGCCAAAAGGAATCTACAGATTCAATGCAATCCCCATCAAAATTTCAAATCAATTGTTCATAGAGATAGAAAGAGCAATTTGCAAATTCATTTAAAATAACAAAGAATCCATGATAGCAAGAACCATTCTCAACAATAAAAGAACTTCTGGGAGAATCACCATCACTGACCTCAAACTGTACTACAGAGCAGTAGTGATAAAAACTGCATGGTATTGGTACAGAGACAGGCAAGAAGATCAATGGAATAGAATTGAAGATCCAGGAATGAACCCACACACCTATGGTCACTTGATCTTTGACAAAAGAGCTAAAACCATCCAATGGTAAAAAACCAGCATTTTCAACAACTGGTGCTGACTCAACTGGAGGTCAGTATGTACAAGAATGCAGACCAATCCATCCTTATCCCCTGGTACAAAGCTCAAGTCCAAAATGGATAAAGGGCCTTCACATAAAACTAGATACACTGGAACTAATAGAAGAGAAGGTGAGGAAGACTGTGGAATACTTAGGCACAGGGGAAAAGTTCCTGAACAGAACACCAATGACTTATGCTCTAAGATCAAGAAATGACAAATGGGACCTCATAAAATTGCAATGCTTCTGTAAGGCCAAGGACCCTGTCTATAGGACAAAAGTGCAACCAACAGATTGGGAAAAGATCATTACCAATCCTACATCTGAAAGAGGGCTAATTTCCAATAAATATAAAGAACTCAAGAAATTAGACTCCAGAAAACCAAATAACCCTATTAAAAATGGGGCACAGAGCTAAACAAAGAATTATCAACTGAGGAAACTTGAATGGCCAAAAAGCACCTTAAGAAATGCTCAACATCCTTAGTCATCAGGGAAATGCAAATCAAAACAACCCTGAGATACCACCTCACACCAGTCAGAATGGCTAAGATCAAAAATTCAGATGATGTTGAGGATGTGAAGAAAGAGGAACACTCCTCCATTGTTGATGGAATTGCAAGCTGGTACAACCACTCTGGAAATCAGTCTGGTGATTCCTCAGAAAATTAGACATATTATTACCCGAGGACCCAGCTATATCACTCCTGGTCCCAGAAGACTCTCCAACATACAAGAAGGAGACGTACTCCACTGTATTCATAGCAGCCTTATTTATAAAAGCCAGAAGCTGGAAAGAACCCAGATGTCCTTCAATTTAGTAATGGATACAAAAAATGTGGTACATTTACACATGGATTATTACTCAATAGTTAAGAATAATGAGGTTCCTGGGTGGTGGAAGAAATGGGGTAAGGAAATAAAATCTGAAATGTAAATATAATAGCCAATTAAAAATACTGGAAAATCTGGATGAAATGGACAATTTCTTGATATATATCAGTTACCAAAGTTAAACCAGGAGCAGAAAAACCATCTAAACATCCTGTAACCCCTAAGAAAATAGCAGTAGTCATTACGAGTCTCCAAACCAAGAAAACCCCAGGACCAGATGGTTTTAGCTCAGAATATTATCAGACCTTTAAAGAAGACATAATATCAGTTCTCTAAAAATTATTTCACAAAATAGAAACCGAAAAAATACTAACCAATTCATTCTATGAAGCCAAAATTATGCTAATACCTAAACCACATAAACGTTCAACAAAGAAAGAAAGCTTCAGACAAATCTAGGCATATGGCTTATAACTAAAATATCTGGATTGTGTGTCCCTTATATGTGTGTAGCAGGATTCTAAAGGCCAGCCACAAACTGGTACATCTTATGTCTGGCTTAGAAGTGAACTAACATGAGATAAAAAGCCTACCCTCTCCTGAATATAAACAACTAGCTTTGTGCTCTAAAGCTGGAGAGTGAAAATCAAATGTGGAGTGGGTCTAAGAGACTCCTTCCTTTCAACAACAGTAGGCAGCAGCAAGTCTGGACCTTGGACATAAGATGGTGCCAGTGCTACAACACAGTGTGGGGTCCCCTGAGCCTGGGAGGACCACGAACTCTGAGGCCAGCTGCCTGAGATGCAGCTGAGGATCAACAGCTGTAAAATAGGCAGCTAACATTCCAAAGCCTTATCTCAGGGGTTTGATCTGGGTGGGCATCTCTGGATCCAAACCTCTGTCTTTTGAAGAACATGTTTGTTTCTACAGCTATGACTAATATGACGAATGACAATCACAAGGTAAAACATTATTACAAAACTTCACGGTCTATCTTTGCATGGTTTGTACAGGGCCAGAATTTATTCCTTCAACAGAACTAATTCAGAAACAGCTAGTAGATGCAGCCTATAAAAATGTGCTCCTCATTTTGGCTGCTTCCTTACTGGGAAGTAAATATATAATTTACAGTTAATACATTAGAATGTTAAAGTGATTTCTCAATTCTTCTTCCACACTGTATTTCCCATTAGCAACACCCCGTGGATATGTTTTGAGAACCAGAGTCCTTCTTTCACACTTGTGGATACAAAGAAAATATTTCTTAAAAATGACTTCATGTGCTTATTATATGAATTATTATGAAATCTTACAGTAATTAACTCCTATTCCAATTAAAATTAAAAACATATTCTACTTAATGTGAAAAAAATTGTCCGTGTGAACATTCAGTATTCCCAATAGATTTTATTAAAGAGGCTGTCTTTTCTCCAAAAATGTATACTTCTGGCCTCTGTATAAAAAAAAAACAAATAGATGTAGCTTTGTGTGATTATGACTTGATAACCTATTCTGTTCCATGGTTATGCATATCTGTGTTTGTATCTATAGTGTGCTGGTTTTGGTACTGTTTCTGAAATACTTTAAACTCATGTATGGTGTTATCTCTTACCTTATCCTTTTCCTCTGGGATTTTTGTAACTAAGTCATTTACACTTACATTTTTAAAAGAAGATCATTTTTCTAATTTCATAAAATGAATGTTAATGTGATCTAAGAGGTACTACAAAAATCTTTTGGTATTTTTACAATATTGCTTGCTTAATTAAGTTCATCAGCATACTATCTATCTTGTAGAGTTCTTAATTTTTCTCTTGACCATTAAAAGTTTCTGGCATAGTTTGTTTTTTCCATTTTCTTGGTTAAATTTCTTGAAAAATTAAACATGAATTAATTAATTTTGCTAAAACTGTGAATGAGATTGTTTTCCACATCCTACTACAGAGATATTTGCCTACTTATATTCATTTCAGGTCTAATCATAAAAGCTAGAAAATCCAGTCAGACTAGAGGTCTACCAGCTGAAGAACTGATAATGAAACTGTACTACATATACAAAGTGGGACTCATTTCGGTTATAAATGAAAATGAAATCAAGCTTATTTTATAATTTCATTTTGGTTATAAATGAAAATGTAATCAAGCTTATAGTTTGGAAAAAACTATATTGAGTGAGTGAAGCTAGAGTCACACAAATAGTTTCACTCATATGGATATCCTAGCTCTGGATACTTAAAATTGTATGGTTAGCTTTCAGTACTGTAGAAACTCATAAAGAGCCCCATTAAAAAAACAAACAAACAAAAAAAAACCAGGCTATACAAAGATAGGGGTATTAACAATCTCAATCTGTCTGTCTGTCTATCTGTCTGTCTGTCTGTCTACCTATCTGTCCTATAAAAGGGAATGAAAAAAATGTTTTTTTAATTATTTATTTTTATTTCATATGCATTGGTGTTCTACCTGCATGTATGCCTGTAAGAGGGCATCAGATTCTCTGGAACTGGTGTTACAGATGGTTATGAGCTGCTATGTGGATGCTGCAAATTGAAACCAGGTCCTCTGGAAGAGCAACCAGAGCTCCTAACCACTGAGCCATCTCTCCAGCCTCCAAATAGTAAGGGTTAATCCAAGATGAGGACAGGAGATATAGCAGAGGAAAAGGTCAACTAAATTTGAGTGAAATTATATAAAGAAGTTTATTACTTGAAAATAAATAAATTAATGAACCATTATTATATAAAGAAACAAAACTGTGGTAGGGAATCATAATTATAATTTTTGTTAGTAATAAATGAGCTTTGTGATACACTGACTTAGAAAAACAATGGATTAAGTATGAATAAGAAGACCAGTATGGGTAAGCATAGGAAAAAGGTTGATGCTTGATAATTAAAAGAAACTAAGTAAAATAGTGTCTGAGACAGTATACAGTATTATATGCACTTGACTTACTTATACCTTATACAATAAATCGTGACAACCAATGAGTTGAATAAAAATGAAAAGTAGACCTGAGGGGGTAAAAAAATAAAGTTGTTGAAGTTATAAGATTTATTATTAAAAAACAACTACGTAAGAAATATGAAGTCATTGTAAGTTCACTAAAACAATGTAATAAAAGAGAAAGTAAGAGGAGTCATCTTATTTTGACACTTACTAGAAAATTACAACTATGAAGGCATTACCTAGACAACATTTATCAAGAAACAAAGAGAATCAAGAACCCAGAAACAGATAAGTATTAAGCCCAGAAACAAATTTTATTGATTCCCAAAATAAAAATGATTTCCATCTTTGGTTTTTCTTTCCTAAATTCAAGAAGTACAAGTCAGATGCAGTTCCAACCATCTGTTTTATTTTTAACAACACCAATAACAATAACAACATCAAAAGAAACACAATTAAAAGTAAACAACTATGGTAAGTTTGCATTACTGTATTTTCCTTAAGAATTATAAAATACAAATGTTCTTTTAGAATGTGCACCAAAGAGAAAAAGGTAATAGATAGAATGAAAATATAAAATAAAAGACACTTGTTTTAATAAGCACATGATGTAGGGATTATATAAAGGATGTTGAAGGATTTAAAAATAAAGGATAATAAACTTTAGCATTCTCAAATTTTATTTTTGCCTCTCCAGATTAGAAAAGAGGTAACTAAAGACATCACTTTATCTATGCTAGTCCCAAGAATATTGCTGATAAAATTTTGGGAATCACATATAGGGAATAGTTCTCAGGAACTACGGCATAAAAGTTTATTAGGAGTAAGGATAAAATAATTTGTGGTCAAGCACTATATAAGAAATAAATACTTTCGAGTGGTCTGAGGGGTTTAAAGGCAGAGAAAGCTGTAGGAATAGAGTAAAATGGAGGAAAGAAAGAGAGCAACAGAAAGAAACGAGATGATGGAAGGTAAGAACAAGGGTTGGAGAAAGACTAAGGAAGGAAAAAAGAACAATCACATAGTATTATAATTTTTGCTGATGAAAATAAGACAGGTGTAGCACAGGTGTTAAGGGAGGAAAAGAAGATAAAGGGCTTGCATCCTTTCCTTGTACACTGTTCATGTGCTCTTTTAAGATGTTTGTATTTTCTGTATGGTGTGTCAAGAGCACATTATCTCCATGTATTGGCTCTTGAAACTTTTTTCTCATAGGCTTAATCCTTGAACTCCTGACTCTTTTTGATTCTAGCTCTTTTTGAGCAAAATCCTCACTCTTTCTACTCAGAACAACCTTTTGCCTCCGCCACTGCTGCCTCTCTGATGTAACTCCCATGGTCACTAATTTGGCCTCTCTATGGCCACAGTCCTCTTATGCAAAAAACTATGCTAACGTACCTTTAAAGCCAGTGTGAGCAGGGACTTCCCCACCTAGGAATATCCACTCTAGGGCCACTTTTTTAGTTTCTGAATTGCAATTCTCATCTCATTTCATAAAGTAATTGGTGAGTAGACATCTCTAAGTCTTTCTCATTAACCAAGAAAATGATTTTAATCACTTTCCTGATTCTGAATAAAAGCACAACAATTTCAACACTTAGCTGGTTACCTCTGGAAAGTCAGGATGTGCCACTCTTTAAAGAAAAAACACACGGAGGTAAACAGAACAATGTACATTACTGTCTAAAAGTTACCAAAGAGGTGTCATAAAAAACCTAATCTTATGCTTTAAGAACAACAGTGATCTATCAGGGAGTTAAGAATGATATCTCACATCATCATTTTGAATGATGTTTCCAAAGACCCTAGAAGCGTTCACCAAATTATCAATCTTTATGTCCTTAGGGAAATCTACATATTCAAAACTGTGAAATACCATGTGAAGATAACAACTATGTATATACTGTAAACCACATATGGAGGTTAATTTGAAAAGAAAAAAAAACATATCACAGGGAAGTGATATAAAATTGAAAAAAATGCTAGTAATTTATATATGTAACTACAGATCAGAAGAAACTGATCAAATAGGATTTGTTTAGAGTTTAGTTAACATTAAATAAAAAATATCAATATGGGACTCTTTTCATATACGTACAATTGTATAGAGTTGTGAGTATGAGTAATGTGTAAAGTCTGTATGAATGTACACATATCAAGAACATTTTTTTCTACTAAAAGGATAAAATCTGGTTTTGGGTTCTTAATATCCATATTCACCTGAGGTCCAGGAATCAATATCAGAATGTCAAACATAAGAACCCAAGCCCTTTACACATTGAGAAATCTCATTGTTCCTAAAGTCAAGTTTTCGAACTTCCTGGGGCAAGCATGATGTGAGCTGCTGGGTAATATACACAGGGAAAATTATGTGTCCTAATAAAATGAACTTCAAAATATTAAAAATATTTTCCCACCATGACAATTAAATAGATGATATACCACACTCAAAGCAATACATCTTTTTACATTCCACATAGTCTAATAACTCTCAAGTTATTAGCAATTCATCAGGATTACAGTATCTGAGATGGTTTCATTTAGAACAGACATCACTTTCAAAAAAAAACAATGGTTTCTCAAGATAAAGATAATACTGATATTACATCAATGAGTTCATCTTATCAAAGGAGTTGCAGACATGTGTCGGTGCTGCATTAAACCAAAATTTTTCTTTCTGCACTATATTCTACTTCCTTGTCTGGTGCTATCTACCATATATATATAAGAATTGCAAAAACAATTAGTTTGCTGTATAATGATTACCAATTTTTGTGTCTCCACCAATATTAATTTCTATTAATTATGATACAGCAGTTTTGAACAGGGAAAATGTATAACATATTTGACAGTAATATGTCATAATCTTAATTGATTCCTCAATATATAATGTAATAAAAATACATTTATGCTTAGAAGGGCATCTACAGAATCATACTCCACTTTGTTGACTTATTATTTTTTGATATATCAAAATATCTTAAAAATAAATCAATTTCAATAGAAATAACTCCAGTCTCTATCCAGTTAATTCTGAAAGCTCTAAAAATTCAAATTTTTTACCTGTTTGAGATTCAACTTCTTACTCTGACATTGTTCAACGCAGAACTTTACTTTGTTTATATACAAAATAAAATTAATTCAGTATAGAATGGAGAAAGATAAAAATCTATATTTCCTAATCTTTCACTTGGTAAGAACAAATATAATGTGAACTGAGTTGAGTTGACTGATATTTAGATACCACATATAGCACATGCTGATCATTTGCCATAATATATGTAATAGATATGATACATACATTAATGAATATTTGTGTATGTATTTTTAAGTGTATATTCAACTAAAATTGTCATTTGTATTCACACCAATTTAAATGTTATTACTGTATTATTTATGAGTCTCTAAGGGAACAGAAGTATTTATTATACATTATTAAAAATGTTTTAATAAATTAAGTAGCCAACTTCTTTCCCATTTAAATTATTATCCCTGTAGGTTATTCTGAAGAATGAACAACTGTTGAGATCATTAGAATACAATAGATCAATGAGTTTCCATTTCAAAATGATTTGTTATCTTCATTACCTTAAGCCAAATTAAATGCCAAAGCAGGCATTTAAAAGTTACATTTGAGGCACATATGAGACGTAACAAGGGTATACAAGTTGGTGAAAATATTGAAGACATTCAGTTAGCCACCTGAACCCAACCAGCTAGGTCTGAGTACAAGTCCAAGATGACAACCCTACTAACTGCATCTCACCTATACAGGCCTTGTCTTGATAACACTTCCAGTCCAGTGTCATGTTGCCGGGGAACAGAGAGTATCATACATAAGCCTGGTTTACTGCTGTGTATTCCTGACATAAAGTGATTTCCAGATGTCCTCCAGTCAGTCACTATGGTGTGTAGTTGGTTAGCAAGCCTAAATTGATCATATATATATAGCACCCTGAGGTGAGACCATGACCAAGTCAACACCTGAAGTGTTGGACAATTCCAGGTCAGAGACAGCAGTCCTGAGACCACTTCTGAGATGAACATAGATACCCAGAGTCTTTAGCCACTAAAAAGAATTTCAAGTAAGTGGTGGTGAAAGGTAAGAAAAGAGATGGAGAAGGATGTGAGCTTAGTGATAAAACAGAAAGACATGGATATTCACCAATGATTAGGAACAGCCTGACATCAGAAATCAGTGATGCTAAGTCTATGATGAAATCCTGGCTTGTACTTCCACAGAGAATCTTTTCTAAATCCATGATTCTCCCGGAATGTGGGTCTGCTCCCATGAAAGTGCAGGCTGGAGCCATGTCTCTCTATGTGTGTTCCAAGGATGACTGTTTAGACTCTGAGAGTTCTGATTGGTTGGTATTGTCACACTCTTCATAAGCACAAGCACTTTCAGCTCCTTCATTTGTCTCTCTAACACCCTCATTGATCGAGGGGGCTCTTGGTCCTATAAAGGCTATATGCCCCAGTGTCAGGTAATGTAAAGGCAGAGACATGGGAGTAGGTGGGTGGGTGGGTAGGGCATATCCTCATAGAAGCAGGAGGAGAAGGAAGGATAGGATAGGGGGCTTCTGTGGTGGAAATGGAGAAGGGTATAATGTATAAAATATAAAGTATTCAATGAAAATAAAACAAAATTAATTGCAGGATGACATCCCATGTCTGGACTGGTGTCTGGTGTCATGTTGTCTAAGGGCTGTTCAGAATAGCCTAATCCCTCAACAGGGCATTAACAGATAGCACACCCTAAATGCTGTTCCTCAACAGCTGCTGCAGTTTGGTGAGCAGGTTTAACACCTCATTCAGAAAAAACTGGAGAGTTGGCCCTGGTTGTAGGAGTTGTATGTGAGCCTGCTTCAAGAATGTTTTTATGAGAAAGTTAGCCCTGCCTTTTTGGATGCTGTGGGATCCCATGAATGAAGTAGAGATGTCTTGAGCACACCTGACTCTTCTCTTTTTACCAATGGAAGGTGGCATTGTCATAGAAATACCAAACTAACCTCAAATTGATCCCTGTGGTGGCTTGTTCCCTGTTCCTTGTTACCCACCTCAGTTTTCTTGGTACCTGAATAAAAGACACACACATAGAGTCTCTATATTTTTACATGGCAAAAAACAGCTCAATGACTTGGTTACTTCAATATCATCATGTAGCTAATTCATCTTTCACAACATTCCCAAGTTATAACTTACTAAATTTTATATTCCATCCTTGATGCTCCATACTGAATCATGTAGTCTTCTTGTGGATGTTCTCCCCTGGCAACTACATGGTGGTATGCTCTCTGTCCTGCACTTTCACAGTCATGGTGTCTGTATCTCCTCTCTTCTCTCAGCATTATACAAGCTTGTTGTTTCAGAACCTTGGAAAAAAATCACAAAGTCCAAAAACATTCATGTGATTTTTGAGATACCCAGATCTACTGACATGCCATCCAAGGCATATGGCTTTGGATTAGAAAAGCCATACAGGTATACAACATGGTCAAAAGACTTACCAATTACCCCAAATAAAAGACAAAATTACTCCTGAGTCGGCAAATGATCTCTATCATGGTCCACTATATCTGAGAGTTGTTTACATGTATCTGCATAATTTGAAGAATATCACATCATTATTGAAAGGATCCTACATCAAAATTGTAAAGGTATCACATTGTAAATGAATGGACATGACTTTATAAGTGGAAAAATATGTCAACTGAATTGAAAGGACATAAGATCATAATTGGAAGAATGTAAGAATATAATTGATAGAAAATGAAATAATAAGTGATACTCTTTGCCATGCTACTTGGAAGGAAATGACATCATAACTGAAAGGCATACATATTTCTATTGAATGTATGTGGCATCATTATTAGAAGGACTTGAAATTCTTATCAGAATGATATATCATAATTGAAAGTATATGTCACTATAAGACAGTATGACAGTTTAAAAACATGAAGTCCTAATTATAAGGATATGGCA
Source organism: Rhabdomys dilectus (assembly GCA_019844195.1). Classification (NCBI taxonomy): domain Eukaryota; kingdom Metazoa; phylum Chordata; class Mammalia; order Rodentia; family Muridae; genus Rhabdomys; species Rhabdomys dilectus. Next base: position 27,501 of record JADRCG010007167.1, read on the forward strand.
TCATAAATAGAAAGATATGTCATTATAATTGAAATGACATTATTATTGGAAGGCAGGTACAACCTAATTGAATGATATGCCATCATTATTGGTAGGATATAAAGTTTTAATAAGAAGAACAATATATATACATATTTTTCTTTTTATTAAATATATTATATTTAATATATTATTAATATTAACATTATATATTTTATATATTATTAAATACAGATTTAATAATATATATATATGTGTGTATGAAAGTATATGGCATCATATTTGAAATGGTATGAGATTGTAATAGGAAAAGAGTGCAGGTTTTTTTTAAGGAGTGATGTCTTAATTGAAAGATATGACATTATATTCTTATAGAAAAAATATTCCATCTTGACATCTTAACTGGAAGTCTATGGAACCATAATTGCAAGGATTTGACCTCATAATTTGAACACCATGACATCCTAATTGAAAGTATATTGCATCTCTATTTAAATGAAATCACATCATAATCAAGGTATGTGACATCAGAGTTAAAAGGATATAACACAAGTACTAGGTTTTCTTGTAATAGGAAGGATTTGATAACATCATTGAAAGTATGTGACATTCTACTCGAAATACATAATATCATAATTGGGAGTACATGAATAATAATCAGAAGCATATGACATATTTCCTGAGATAATCCTATATCATTGTATATGCCTGAATTTTTCTTGGTTGTCTCCTATAAATTTTGGCATGTTTAGTCCTTTTTAACTCATGTTTAGTCTATCTTGAGGATGATATTCTATCAAAGTGGAGAGCACAAAAGAAGATGACAGGTTTTGGAGTGAGAAAAAGGGAGAATTTTGTTGTAGCCCACCAAAAAAAGAAAACACAAACTTTGAAGGAAAGGCTGTCTACCCTATACTCTATGGGCAGAGATAGAAATGAGTAGGACATGTTACATTGATGAGCTGAACTCACCATTCACAGAACACAGTTCTCATATCCTCACAATGAAGACCAAACACTAATCTTGTGCTCCTGTCTTACTCACCCTAATACCACTCAAATGATGGAAGATTTGTTTATGTTGTTTACATGAGGGGAACTGTGCTACATGGCCCAAGTGCTAATGATTGAAAGTATATTTCTCCCAATATATTCATTTATGGTTTGTTTTGCTGTATTTTGTTCATTTATTTATATATTCACTTTACATCATTATTGCTACCACTCTTCTCCTAAACTCCTTTCACAAATTCCCTCCCTGATTACCCCAGATTTCATTTCTGGGAGGTGGCATGCATCCCAGGGCAAGGCTACACAACTCCCTTCTACTAATTCAGAGAATTCAGTACACTTAGAAAAATGGATTCTACCATATTGAAACAGTTTTAGGAACAACCCCTGCTTCATTTTTTGGGAGACTCACATTGAGATGGAGCTGCACATCTGTAACAAATGTATGAGTGATTAGGTCCAACACATATATTCTCTTTGGTTGATAGTTCTGTCTCTTGTAGCCCACAAGTGTTCAAATAAGTTAACTCTTTTGTGGCCTTTCAGTCCTTCAACCAACTCTTCTATAAGAGTCGCCAAGGTCTGTACATTATTTAGGTGAGGGTTTCTCAGTTAAGAGGCTTAAGAGACTGTTGACTGCAACTATAACAAAATATTACAAAAAAAAATGTTAAGGATTGTTGCTTGACCATGGGGTGAGCCTCAAAATTTACCAGTTGTTGGTAGGCCACTCCCTCAGTCTTTGCTTCTTTCTTGCCCCTGCATTTCTTGTAGACAGAATAAATCAATCAGTTGAAAGTTTTCTGGTTGGATTAGTGTCCCTATCTCTCCAGAGGGTACTGCTTAGCTTCAGGAGGAAGCTTATTTTGGTTCCATATCTGAACTCCTATGAGTATCAGCTAAAGTCAGTTCTAGGAGCCTTCCCCATTTTCCATCTCTGTTATGTTCTCAAGAACTCCCCACAAGGACTTACAGCAACTAAAGAATTCCATTCTTTATCTTCACCACCTGTCTACTTCTACTGTCCCTCCCTACACCTGACTCTGACAGTCCCATTCGCATGCCCATCTTTTATCCTATCCATATCTGTTCCTCCATTTATCATCTAAGATTCTTTAATTCCCTCTTCTGAGAGTTAGTCATGCATCCTCATTTCAGTATTCCCTTTTGTTTAACCTAAAGTTTTCAAGGTCATGAAACAAAGAACAGAAAAAACCTAACTGGCACTGTCTGGGATGATTTTCTTGATAAATCTAGGCTGCTAATCAAGGTTGTGAGTAATTTCTCATACTAATATTTTCCTTAGATTACTGATATTACTTAAGAAACCATTAATGTGTATAGGTATATGTACTTGAGAATTTAAAGTTGAAGTGACTGAGATGTTAATATAAAAACTTTGATTCTTTATAATTACAAATTACAGATTGCCAGAAAAGAAGAAAAAACTGGTTGAAAAATTACTTTGCTTGCTTAAACTTGGTTATTGTTAAGAGGTTGTTTAGTTATGGATATAAGTAGGAGCTTAGGAATACTTTCTCTATTTTACCTGTTACACTTAAGATGCTTTTTGTGTATTGTGTATTGGTAAGGTATTGGAGAAAATACTGGTTTTGGAATATAACACTATAATTTTTATATTTCCTGTATTCAGAGCTACATAAGCTATGGGAAAAAATTGTTTGACCTTGTCTTGTTTAATTTATCAAGTGTGTGTGTGTGTGTGTGTGTGTGTGTGTGTGCATGTTCATGTGTGTGCATGTGTCTGTGCATGTGTGTGTGTGTGGGTGGGGGGATGGGGAGTTTGTGTAGTTGTTACCTATAGTTTCTAAGTTAGTCCACTCTGCATTCTCCTTCTAATCTTGCCCTCTTCTCCTGCTCTGAAGTCACAACAATGCACTTCCTACCAATGCCTTTTTTCCCAAAGCTATGACTATACATAAATGTTCTCCCTGAGTTCAGTTCTGCCTAAAATCTGTTCTGTCTAAAAAGTTTTTCATAACTGTTTCCTCTCATAGCTCAACACTTCTCTGCTCAGCTTTTCACAGCTCAGTTCTGATTCTTCTCTTTGTCCTCAGCACTTAAACATTTTTAGAATACATAATCACATGTTTAAAATTTCATTCACAAAATCAAATCATAAACTGAAATAGAAGTTTACAAAAGACAATGTTTATATACTCACCAATTTGGGGTAATTATCTGTTTAAATATCAGTCACCTGTCACAGCTTCATGGATTCACTGAAGGTTGAAAACCATAACTAAATTATTAGTGAAGTTTTGTATAGATACACCCATTCAATATTTTATTTTCTGTCCTAGCACTTATAATAAATTGTTAATTCCTTTTTTATGACGTTTGGTTCATTGTTGTATAATCTCTTGGAATGAGCTCTGAGTGAGAAACAGTCTGGTTATTATCTAAGAGCAATTAACTTGTGAGACTTGGGAGACTGGAAGAGTTCTCATTGCAGTTTTGACTACCAGGAAAGGATGTAATAATAGTCCCATTATAAAAGAGCTTAAAAATCACTGATATAATTTTAGGAATTCTTATAGGGTCATAGTTAAGTCTTAAGAAGTTATCTTGTGGTTTATATAGCCTCAGTAGTAGACAGTACATCTTCAAGAATCTGGAGAAATCTGTTCCAAAGTGGTAGGCTATCACTTACTGATTGTTAAATGTATTTAATAATAAGAGGATGCCGGGGGCCACTCCACCCAGCCCCGGCTTGGGGTGGCGAGGGAGAGAGAGATGCAGCTTCTTCTTCTTCTCCTCCTCTCACCATCTGGTTCTTCATAGGTAGCCCCTATGCGCTGCAGTCAGGGATCCTGTGGCCTGAGGTTGGCACTCGAATCCCAGCAGTAAGACCAGCAAGGGGTTAAGTAAATAGCTTTGTATTATCCTAAAAACTTCTGGGGCTAAGAGACTGCTGGCTAGGGAGATTAACACCTGTAGCCTAACTGCAGAGGATTAGGCAACGTGGCCTTTGTTCTATCTCAGCAGGAACTGCTGGGCTCTAACTTATGGCTGGGTCGCAGGAAGAAAAGACACTTAGAAAAGTTGCTATAGTGTTTATTAAGTGTAAAAACTATCCTATGAAAGCTATCTGAAGGGAAATGTGGAAAGGTCCTGAGTGGGGAAGAAGAAAAGGTTCTAACAAAGTAAAGATTCAAAGGGAGAAAAACTTTAGACAGGGGGAAATAGAAAGGGCAATGGGCTCCTAACTGACTAACTCTGTTCTAACTAAATGACTATTCTAATCTAACTAACTAAAAAATAACCTGTCACAGACTATATTATAATATGAAGCAGGCCACATCAGGAAAATCACCTGGTAGTTATTAGCTTGTCCTATTATGGCTCCTGACACAACCCTACAAAAAAATATGCTACAGATTTAACTTTGTCCTTATCAAAATTCCAACAAAATTGTTTAGAGACCTTGAAAGGACATGGATAGACTCATAAACAGTAATAAGTGCCCAGGACAGATAACAGATTTCTGAGCAATGTAAGACATGCATGATGTTTGCATAAAAATACACATGTAAATCAATGAAATTGAATGAAAGATGCAGACAAAATTTCAGCCATGTATGGACATCTCATGTTTGATAAGGACACCAGATGTACCTAGTTGGAAAAAATACAGCACCTTCAACAAATTATGTTGCTTAGTTTTTACATCTGCATGTAGCAGACAGCAAATAAAGTACTTTTCATCTTCCTTCACAAAAGTCCAAGAGAATCAAAGTCCTCAAAATAAAACCGGACATGTTGGAACTTATGAAAAAGAACATGACACAACAATGTGTGTGCACTAGCATAGAAAATGGCCTTCTGCATGGAACAAAAATACTGCAAGCACTAAAATAAACAATTAATAAATGTTTCCTCATGTAGTTTTAAAGGTTTTGTAAAGCAAGGATCACAGTCAACTGGCAAAGATGTAGCCTATAGAATGGACAAAACTCTTTTTCCCCCAAGGCTACAAACAGCAAAGGCCCGGTGTACAAAATGTAAAAAGAAAAGTATATGATCAAAGAACAAAAATTTCAAATAAAAATGTGGGACTGACTTGAACAGAAAATTCTCCACAAAGAATTCCCAGTTGGCTTAGAAATACTTAAACAATGTTTTGAATACTTAGGAGTCAGGAAAATTCAAATGAAAAATCACTTTGAGATTTCATTTTATATGCCAAAATGGCTAACATCAGGATTAGAGTGTATTTTTTTTTTTTTTGGCTGTAATTGTGTCCAAGATTCTAGTTCTGTATCCTATAGGAACTTTATTCTGATAAGTGGCTATAACATTAAAACGAAGTCTTCAATTCATTGCCTACATGACTATTCTACATTCAGAACACTTGAACATCTGGAAGACACAGGTTTCTGATCTGGATCTTGGCATGGAGATCTTGAGACATAGTGGCCATAAAAAGCGTAAGGCTGGAGAAGGTAATACACACCTTTAATTCCAGGAGAATAAGGCAATGATATTTCTGATATTAAGGCCAATCATAGACAAAGCAAGACCAAGGTCCTGGAGTGGTGGTTCAGACCTTTAATTTAAGTCACACCTGCTGGACTACATAAGGTGATTGGAACAATCAAGATTCAGAAATGTTTATCATCATGTATTTACTTGCCAGTGCATTTGTGGAAACTACCGATACAGAAGACAAGCTAAGACAGTTACTCTCATGTAACTGATTAACTACTAGATTTTAGAACTTCCAATTCATAGTGCTTGAGATCTGTAATCTGACACAGCTACAGCAATAGCCTTTTTTCTCAAAATTTGAGCTGACTTAACTAATTTAAAGATAATTTTACATACCTGCATAGGACAGTTTCTGAATTATAAATTTATTTCTCCCTCGCTCAACTAACATACATAAATAATGTAGCCAACATCTGTTTTCCTTCAAATGCATAATACAAAGTGTGAAGCTATAATATCACCTACCTGGATTAGTTCTTTCTAAATACAGTGATACCTGTACATGATGGCAGTAACATTAGTCTGTGTTCTAATTATTTCCAACTGTATTACATCCTGTACTATACACAGAAAACTGTTCTTCCCCTTCTTCTGGTCTGCAGGCATAAACATGAGATGGAAGTACTTTTACAGAAATGGACAGTTCACTACATGACTCAAATGGGAAATTACAAAATCCTGTTGTAGGACAGCCCTTTCACCAAAGAATTTAGAAAGTTTATTTAGGGGGAAAGCAAGGTTACTGCTCTAGGGAACAACAAACTTAGATTAAGGTGACCCAGGTCAACAAAACCTCACTCAGAAATGTTTACTTAGAAGGTAGAAGATGCAACTATCCAAGAGATAATCTGTGACTGAAACAATGCAGTTTATCAATAGGATCTAAATGGATAAAATGAGTATTGAAAAGAAAAAGAAAATTAGACGATATATGATTCAAGGCAGTGCTGAGGATGAAGCAGGTTTATTTGATTTCAGTTGGCTTTCTAGGTATTTGCAAAGAATAGGATGAGTTCTTAGAACAAAGAAAAGGTAGTCCAAAAGAGAGGTAAATAAAACCTTTGTGGTCACTCTCTTTTGGACCTTAGCAGGATGATCAAGTAATGTTGAATGCCACACTTTCATCAACTGAGTTTACGCTGAACTTTGTATTAGCCCAAATATAACTACTCTGATCTGATCCTACTTACTTGTCCTAGTCTAAAAAATTTTTTCTTCTAAATTTCTAGAGGTGGCTCCAAAAGCTATTCACAAATACACTTTTCCACCAAGAAATTACTGCACACACAATTACAAGTTTAATTTAAAAGAAATCTCTTCAGTTGCAGCATGTGTCCACCTCTCCCTCATGCTCACATATAGCTGGCTTAGAAAAGATTTTATATTTCACCCATGTTCTCACCCTTCAGTCTTCTTTAGCTTCAGGCTTCAGCATACATTCTGAACCATTTAAATATGGGCTGGAAACTGCAATAGTCACTTAGAGAGACAGGGCAAAGACATTACTTGTATTATTTTTTAATTTTGTCAGGGCCACAAAACAACATCTCTGACATGTTTCTAATTGGATGGACTCAAAGGATGAATAATATAAGTTAAAAATTATAAACATTGGGGGAAATGGAGAGGTATTCCTTTTAGCTATGTTTTCTATGAAGTATAATTCTCAAGTATAGCATCTTGAACAACTCTTACAGGGTGGAAATAAAAAGCAGTGGTAGAGTTCTTTGAGGTCAACATAAACAGTCACATCAAGGTCCAAATTTAGGAGGAGCATAATCAAACAATGCTGCAAGTTTTATATATCAGAGTATCTCAAGAACATTGATCAAGCCTGCAGTTGATGTAATTCTAAAAACAACAGTTATTTGTGGTTGAAAAAGCCATGTTTTCAAAATCTCTCCCCAAGTATGCCTAGACCATAACTTACTCTCCTATGCTTACTCCTGAATTCAAAAAAGGAACTCTATTTCAATCTCAAGACAGCATGGACTTAGGGAAAGCTCCCATGAGCAATGCTTCATGCTGTTTCTGCCAAGCCAGTGTCTGGCCTTGAGGGAAAAAAACTCTGTCATTCTTAAAATGTGAGAGCATAGGAGCAACATAGTTTGATTAGCCCAGCGCAAAACACAACACAATTTTTGATCTTCCGAAACTTGTCACCAGGTGCCATCTGACTCATTTGGCAGAAGTCTGCATTAAAGAAGAAAACTGAACCTTTATTGCATACTGTGAGTTAAGGAATGGAAAAATAGGAGGCATTTTGAAAGCAATGATTTATTTCCAGAAAGGAAGAATTGAGATTTTAGTGAGGAACTCTGTATATGTTCTTGTTTAGGCTTGCCTACTCTTAAGCATTTATGAGTCAAACCCTCTGCTGAACTTTCACATAACATAAAAGAGATATTTAAGGTCACTCTTGTCTCAAAATCTGGCAGAAACATATCTATGTTATAAAATGATGCTCATGTACTGTTCATGTTCATGGCTTACCACAAGCTCTTAGTCAAAAGCTAAGTAAAAGACATTGTAGAGGAAGATTTCTCATGATATCATGTTATTTCAAATGATAACCTAGGGACTCACATGGCATTCTTGGGGGCATATGACCTACTGTGATGTCACATTTAATCCAGGTAGGCACATAACCTCTTTGGGCAATTTGAACATAGCATACTGGGATGTTACATGAGATCCTGGGGGCATATAACATCTTGGGAAGAGGGGTTGAACGTAGAATTCTGATAGCACATGTCAACCTGGGAGAACATGACTTCATGGAGGCACATAACTTCCAAGAATTTTACCCAATGTTCATAGGTGATGTATGTAAGATGTCATACATCACCATTCAACATTCAACATTCTCTTCACCAGAGAGAATGATATCATAGTTCCAACAATATACAGTCTCATATCACAAAAGAGGCAGCATTGACAGAGAAAGATGAGAAAGCAAAAACACAGTGATTTGATATTAATAGAATGGGGCTCATCTCCAAAGATATATTTATTGTTGTAAATCCAAGGGTTTTTTTTTCTGATGTGTTATTTATAGAAGAGGAAATGTAGCCACTGTTTTCTCAAAATTGTATTTGCATGTGTGTGATTTTTTTGCACATAAAGAAAGGCCTTGAAACAGATTCTGTTCAGTGGTGACTTTAGCATAGAAAGATCTGATGAAACTGTTTTTATGTAAGGCCCTGCATTTTACTTGTGGCTGATATTATATATAGGTGCTAAATTTACATATATACATATAGGTGCTAAAAGAGACTCTACCATGTATATTTATATCGTTATTGGTACATAGGTTATAAATGCAAATCTACCATGTGTATGTGTGTAGTTGTTAGCATGTGGGCCATAAATGAGGCTATAAATGGTGTATGTATATAGTTACGGAGATGTAGATTACAAGTCAGATGTTTTTACTTGCACAACACACATAAACACACATACACACACAAACACACACACACACACACACACACACACACACGAACCCTATTGTATAACAGATCTATTCCTGTTTGAACCTCTGTTGTGAATTGTACATTCTAATAGTCACATGACAGAGACAGATGAGGGAGATCAATCTGTGTTCAGAGCATCATCATTATGAAGGTGAAAATCTCCTTCAAGTTACAAGCTTGTAAGCTGGGAACTTTTACCTGGTTTGAAAAGATGACTAGAGGTTATCTCAAATGTACAACATCCCATCCTACATACATCACCTATGATCTTTGGATAAAAACAGAAGACATTCTAAACCGAGCAGAGCTGTACCTGAAGACAGCTTCAGTCAGCATGGTATAGCAGTAGCATCGAGATCAGTGTCACTGGATGGTCCTTACCCATGTCATGATGATTGTGATATCAAAAAATGTCTTGTTCATTCCATCCCAGCTCTAGCACATAGCAGAGATTAGGGTAGGTAATCTGGGTAATTCCATGGCAACCTGACATGTTAGAGAATGATCTGAGAAGAGGGAGGCCCCATTTAGGAGATGTCTAGCTAGAATAAAGCTCTGTGCAATTCCCCTGGCTTTAGCATATTCTCCAAAAAGTCTGATGAAATGGTGATTAGGGACTGAATTAGGGACTGAAGAAGAGAGGGGTAAAAATACCCTCGGGGTGTACATGTCATTTTTATGGGCACGTGACATCCTGATGTGCACATATTATCTTGAGAGGTCATAAGACATCCTATGAAATACAAAGCATCCTGAGGGGACACATGACATTATTGGGGGACATATTACTGCCTGGGGAGTACATGAAATCCTTCAGTATACATAACATCCTGAAATGGCACATGGCATTCTAATGCCTATGATACCTGTGGGATACATGACATTCTGGAAAGGCACATGGCATTCTGTGAGGCACATATCATCCTGGGGAGACACATGACATAAATGCAAGCCTTGAAGTGTTCTCTGTGAAGGTGAGACTTGCAATGTGCCAAATATCTCTCTGACATTCTCTGTATTCTCTTCCTTTTTTGTTAAAATAATGTCTTACATTGAAATTTATTGTATGAGAGCTAATGATGCCATGTGAAGATCAGAGGACACTCTTGGAGAAGCCCATGTCTTTCCACCATGTGGGTGGAAATCAAACTCAGAATGTCAAGCTGGTCCTTTAACTACCAAAGCCATTTTGGTCTTCCCAGCATCTCCATTCTTCAGGATTAATAGAACACTGAAACTGCTGAGTTCTGTTTTTTCCAGATCCTACTCCACAATGTGGAGAAACAGATTATGTTATCCCCATTGAACTTACTATACTTAGGATGCCCCTTGCTTAGTCTATGAAAACCAAACTGGTGCTCCAGAGTGAGGGAATCCTTTTTACGGACATTGACTCCTGTGATGCCATGCTCAGGTCAGCAGTCACTGTGCCTGACCTGCAGGGTGTAGAGATTAATCTAACTGGGGTGATTGGAAGAAAGAGATGATAGACATACATAGAGCAAAAGGTAGCATCTGGTAAGCTCTGTGACCAAGTAGAGACAGACCCTTAGAAACATGACAAATATATAGCAGAACAGGGAGGCAGGTTTAGCTAAAGTCAGTAAGAAGACTCAGTAGGGAACTATCTTAGAATGAAAACATCCAGAGAGTGTGTTCCACATTTTCTTCAAACACCGTCAACAATGAATAAGAGAAAGGCTCTTCTATTCTTATAGGTCTAGAGCATTAGGATCCTTGTTATGGCCACAACACTCATTCACTCAGGAATTCCTCTGCTCAACACATCCCTGCCCTTCTCTCCCTTCATTCTAGGCAGGAAGCTTTCTCAACCTGTGAATAATTTTCTGGGTAAAAAAAAAATCTAATCAGGGTAGTAAGTGCGTGTACTGTGTTTTGGTGAGTGTTGGAGTGTACTGTATAAAAGTCAGTCTTAGAATGCACTGTGTGACAAAAAGTGTGTATATTCAATTGTTAATTTTGCATCAAAGAAGAGCTACTGGCCATCATTGTTTCTTTATTCAGTATTTTTTAAGGTCTATTTCTTTGATGAGTACACTGTAGCTGTCTTCATGCATACAGGAAGAGGGCATCAGTTCTCATTACAGATGGATGTGAGCCACCATGTGGTTGCTGGGAATTGAACTCAGGAAACTTTAGCTCCTTGATTTTAAAAGCTCTCTTCTGGTCTCTGTAAACCAAACATAAATTGGTTTACAACAAACACAAGCACATTGACTTAGATAAGAATAAACATAGATCTAAAAATGTATTGGTATAAAATTTTGGTTGATTTTGGATTAGAAATTTAAATTAACTTATTTTTCATATTTATTGTTTATAGGCAGGTACAAGTCCTTTGACTAAAAAACTATACAGTTTTATTGTCTTATTTTTATAGCAAGTTTCTAGGGTTAATTTATGCCTTCTGTCTTAAAATTTGTTTGTGATTATTGTTTTGAGATGAAATCTGATTCCTAAGATTCAGAAAATTTTCCACAGGCTTCAAAAAAGCACATGCTTTTCCTATAAGACTCGGCATTTATCATCAGTTTGGTACCACCTTAGGCAAGTTTGGGCTGTACTATGAGACTCTGTTTCCATTCTAAATATCTGAAGTACTTTGCAGTAGCAAACTCAAGGAGGTATGCCAGCCCAGCCCTGTAGACAATGTTTCTGTTAAATTTTACTGAGCTTTTATATATCTACCTCCTATTCAACACTTATTTTACCCTAATTCATCCCAAAACACAAGCACTGGGTATGACAGGAATGGAAAACGAGGTAGACCTCTTTCAGCCAACAAAATATACTATTTTCTGCTAATTAGGGACCTTTAGTTTCCTGAGGAAATTCAAATCATCAACATCAGGTTATCTCTAACTTCTTTTAGTTGGTTTTCTCACAAACACTCAACAAACTGCAACAACAGCAAGAAAATAGAAGCAGGTTTCTTGCAGTGTCTACCTGCATCTCTGTGGGGTTTTCCCACATAAAACCTCTCAAATGTACACAGAACTCCAAACATAAACTATCCATTGCTGAAAAGCCATGCTACGTCTAGTGCACAAGACAAATCATTATCACCAGTGTTGATCAGCCTCTTATTTCACACCAGGGAGTAAAACAAAAAACATAATCACATAACATTAATAGGTTTTTAAATAAATACAAAGCTCTCATTACAGAGTTCCTCATATCTTTTCCTCACCAGCACTCTTAAAACTTGCCATCCTTAATTCTACTCCATAGTTTGACCCTGCTTTCACTTTAACTATGACAAGCACTTATCATCTCTCCCAAGCATTAATACATCCTAACCCTTAAGAACCTCTCTTTTCATTCTAATTTAAACAATGGTGTTCTCTGATCACAATTTGTTTTCTCTACCCTCTCCCATACACTCTATCCATGTCATGTTCCCCCAGCAAGTATGCTTTTTAATATTTCCATGTCATATACTCCCTGGACCCATCCCTACCCAACTCTCAACCTATACTTCTCACACCATTGGTACAATTTTAGAAATTTCAACTCATCATCACTGACTTTTCCTACCCCTCATCAGACTACCTACCTCTTCTTCCTGTTTTCTCCTATAATGAATTTTTTTATTTTGTAGTACTCATTAGATTTTGTTTCTCAAGATCTTAGTAGTCATCCCAGCCAGCTGACTTGTAACTTGTGTTATTCTCTTGCTTCAAGCCACCACTTAGATTTGTGTAAGTTTTTGTATGAATTCCTTTTAGCAGTGAATAAATACTTGTCTATCAAAATGCACACATTAGATTTTTATCTCACACCCCACCAAAAGAAAAATCACACATAATAATTCCCAGCCCTGGCTAGGGAATGAGCTGAGGTGAAACACAGAGTTGGACAAATAGAAAGACTTAAAATCTTACAATATCCTTAAAATCTTACAAAGTGTGTTTTTAATAAGTGATAATTTCTTACTCTGTAATTCCTTTACTATTTGTTTTTTAATAATTTCTGTCTTATATTCTTTATTTTTCAGATATATTTTACTGGGCATGCAAGAGACTGGAAATTCATTATCGCTTTGTGAACCAGAAAGAAAAGAATAAAATTAAATCATTTACACCAGCAATATGTATATATACACACACACATTTATGCACACACATTCTAGTCAAAAATTACCACCTGAATCATAAAATCCACAAGTGATTATGCATACTTAAATACACACACAAACACACACACATGTATACACACATATACATATACACATACACACATGTATGTATGTATGTATGTATGTATGTATGTATGTATGTATGTATATATGTATGGTGAATGGAGCAAAAGCACTCATGAGCAAGTTCCATTGAGGAAGTGCCAGCACTGGAAGAATCATCTTATACTGAATTAAAAAAAATGCTTTAACCTTTATTACTCAGAGAAAGAAAAAGCTTCTGTGTTTTTACAGGTGAAAGTGAATTAAAGCCTCCAAGTAACAAAGCATCCTAGCTTCTACATTGTCAAAAGAAAAAAAATCTGTATTGCTTAAAGAAAAAAATTGCCTCTTCTTTATAGTTGTTCTTGGCTTTTATAGATTCTCAATATAAATGATCACATGATTTTCCAAAAATCATTACATTGTGAAAGTTCATAATAAGTTTGAGATATAAATTAAAATCATAAGCCAAATAAGGAATTGCAGCAGAAATGTTTATATGTGGTTTCATTATGGTTAATACATAAGTAAACATTTATTATTTTTCTTCTATCTCTATAAGATCACTAAAAGTTTAAAGAATTATTGTCTGTTACAAGCAAGGTTTTAAAAAAAGGAATCTTCTGATTTCTATCCTGTTAGTTATGAAGTTTTGTACAGAGATGTCCAGTGAATATTTTTTTCTTTGCATATAGAATAAATTGCCTATTACAAGTCTATGACCTTTAGTTATCAAATAATGGTTTCATAGCTGGTAAAGAAAGGTTTTCCTGATCATAAATTTGTTCCAAGTCTGCTTTCTTACCCTAGTTAAATTAGGCTATCACAACTAAATGTTTACAGAACCCTGATTACAGTTTTTATAACTTAGAGTGGTCAATATTACTTGTATATATTTAGAAAATTTATAGGATCATTATTAGGAATTATGAAGTCATCTTCATAACACAACTACAAGAAAAAACATCATCATTTATCTAAAGAAAATCTGCCCAATAAGGTATGCTATTTCCCCTAAATCACTAAAATATATAATAATGATAGGAAAGGTATATCAGCAACAATTCTGAATCCTGAGATGAGATGCCTGAAGGCTGTGTAAATCAGAATTTAACCATCACAGCAATGCAAAATGCGGGTCATCTCCAGGGAAGACCAGCTTGTCTTTAGCCTGCCCTAAATGGCTTCTGACATATTCTCCCTCACATAAAATAAAATAAAATAAAATAAAATAAAATAAAATAAAATAAAATAAAATAAAATATGTTTTTCAATAAGTGTGATAGCAAATCCTAAACATTTAAAGATGACTAGAAAAAAAAAACAGATGCAGAATAGTTAATCCTATAATAATTCCTGAATTAATAAATTTTTTAGAGGATAACTTTTAACAAATTTAAAATTGAATTTGAAAGCTAGTTTCTCTGCAGAGGATCTCTATAATTTAGAATGGCTAATAGAACTACTCTAGAAATATGAGTTTCCAGGTTAATATCAAGTTGTGAATTGTTTTAGACAATCTGAACATGTGCTAAAACATTGTTAAATAAATTTGCATGTTTATTAAGTATATTTGTAAAATCAGAGAAGCTGCTAAAAGTTCAACAAATCTATTGTATCACTAAAGGATCATTTCAATTATAAATCTCTTAGGTTATAAGAGGGAAATAGTAGCCAGTTTCAAGAAACGTAGCAGAAACAGTACACCAAGGCTTTGTAAATTTAACTGGTAGCAAAAACATAACATGGCTAACAAATAATGAGGCAAATAAGTGGCACTTATGCAATTAATCAAACAACACTCTTCTAAGAAATGCAAAATATAGGAGCATTATTAGCAATATTTATTTCCTTTGTGTCCCCTAGTTATAGAACAACATAGAATTATTGTACAATCAGGTACATCAGAAACCATGTCCTCGGTGTCTTCTTTTAACTGTGAGTATCTGACACAATTGAAGAGCCTACAGATGTCAATTAATGAAGTGGGCATGTGCCCAGGCCACCTGGACAATCAAGTGGGACCCCTAGACCCTGTGGTGAAGACTGAAATGTCTGAGAAAATAAAAAGGCACAGCAAGTCAAAAAATCTGATCAAGCTACTAAACATTTTTTTGTTCATACAGGTTATACACTTTGAAAACAGAATGTGGGGAGGGATAGGAAAGAAAAGAGGGCTTTGCAGGTGGGTGAAGCTAGCTGCAGCTGTGAAGTTTAACTAAGTTATACCTGTTGTTCTCCCAAAGCCTTATCTTTACTGTGGGTTCTAAAAACATCTATCTAGTAGGGTGTTGGCTAAATCTAAAGATCAGGAGGAAGGGTTACTAAGGTGGGTTGCTATGAGGTCTTATTTGAAGTTCTGAGAACTGACAAGTAAGTCATGCAAGGTAAGCAGAAAGAAGAATAGTAGATAGGAGAACCAAGGATGGTTGTTTTTCAAGTGTAAGGCTTTGCCGTGGCCTCCCATATCTTTCCATTCCCTGTATAACAGAGCACTGGAAACATGGAGGGGGAAGTAGAGGCCTGATCCTCTCTAAGGTTTGGGCATTGCATTACAGGGCTAAGCACTTTTTGGCTGGGATAGCTGAGCCCCAGCTTTCTGGGTGCTTTTTCAAGGGGACAAGAAGAGTGATCTATGCAAACCCCCATGGAATCAGGCATGCTTCTCAGGATCCCATCTTTGAGCGCAAGGAAAGAGGTATCCCTGCAGTACTTTGTCTTGCACCATTCAGAATCCCCCTTTACAAAGAAGGATCAATGGTACCAGTGGCACCTTTAAGATGTTCCACAAAGGCAGGTGCTCTAGGAAATTTTTTGGGGAGTTTGAACTTTGGAGCACCACATCAGGGCTGTTGCTTGACAACTTCTAGAGTGGGTTCAACATCAGAGTCCAAATTTAGGTAATGGACTTGAAATAACTTGGCTGCCAGTTTATCTACGGGGATCTTTATGAGAATTGTAAGGCAAAAGAAGGCTTAGTGACCAAAATAAATGAGCAAGAGAAAGCCAATGAGAGGTCCAATAATAGAAGGGAGCAAGGTAGAAAGCCAAGAAAACCAGTTCTTATACCAGCTCCCTTTTTTTCTTTCTCTCTATTTTTTCTCTAAGTCCTCTCAAACTCTGCACATGCTATCTTTTACCACCGCTAATTTATCTGCAAAGAAGCAGTACTCTTTTTTTAAACAGCACAGAGTCCTTCCGTTGAAAAAGCAAGAGATCTAGTCCTCATCTATTCTAGAGGACACCTTTAGCTAAAGAGGAAAGTGACTCACTAAGGGTTTTGATGCTCTGCTGTAGCTCTTTAATATCTTGATCAGTTGTGGCACTAAGCTGAGAGTAGTAGTGGTTAGAGAGGATAAAGGAGGAAATTCCAGTCTCAGCACCCACTTTCCCCAGCCCCAAGATGACTACAAGATCACTACAATGATGGACTCTCACTTTCAGAACTTCATTGTGTCTTGAGGGTGAGATACAGGAAAGGCATTCCTTTTGGTTCTATAAATAGTAAAAGTCATCTGAGGAGTAATAGGCTAACCAGGTGAGAACCTGTACAAAAAATCCTTTGAAGCCATAATGGTGGTAGGATGTATGCATGGATTGAGTCCAGAGGAGAAGGACCACCACATATCCTCAAGTAGGATAAGGTAAATGTTGCTCGTAAAGTAAAAGAGGTTTGAATCTGATTACATAAGCAAGCAAAAGTAGGAGGCAGCTTGTTTCCGGGAGCAGTGACATAGGTACAAGATACCAAGACTATCTCCAAAAAAAAAAAAAATCCTTCAAAGGAAGAATGTTGCCAACGGCAGAAACTATGTTCTGTGGAGAGAGTAAAATTATTATGGGGGATATCAATTCCTTCATAGAAAGAAGTGAAAGAATATTAGCAAAGCCAGTACTCTTGCTTGAGCTCTGGGCAAGAATCATTGATGGCAGAAAACATTTGTTCTACAAGGGAAAAGATTAGGTGTGAATACAAATGATGAGAAACTGTTGTTAATGAGGGAGTTGACTCTGGCATGGCATGATCTTGTGAAGGAGAAGTGGGAGGAACAGAAAGAGGTAGAGAGTTGGAAGGTGGAGCAGGTTGGTGAGGGACCAAACCTGAATTAGGTCCTACGGTGACAAAAGTTTTATGTGGGATTTCTTTGAGTAGTTTGCTTCAAAGGAATGATGGATGTTTGTCAATGGCCATGAATTTTGAAACCTGGTGGACTGTCAAGACTGAAAATGGAATGGCTGGCTCAGGAGGCTCCATTGGCCCCAGGACCTTGACAGGAGGAGTGCTCTCCAAGGTGTCTCAGAGCATAAACTTTGAGCATAGCTGCTCAGACAATGTCAAGTACCTGATGCTCGTCATTGGACACTTTGAAATAGTGCATCCCTGGCATGTCTCCAGCCCTGAGACAATTTGTGAGCACTGGAGCAGCAAACACACAGTTGTAGCATATAACAATGCCATCTATGTGTTTGGTGGGAGACAATGGAAAGACAATGCTCAATGATCTCCTGCATTTCTATGTGAAGAATTGCTCCTGGTACAGAGAGTAGGGGAGAGGAGGAATGGGCAAGCTTAGTGAGCATGGGTTTAAGAGTCTGATGGGCTCTTTCCACAATACATAGACCTTGAAGTTTATAGAAAATACCAGTGATGTGTTTAATGCCAGGTGTGGCACACACAGAAGGTTTTAAAGCTAGATACTGTGTAGCCAGGGTCCTGAGGAACCTTGTAGTAGTTTTGTTAGCCACTTAGAGCAAACTTTTCACCATCTCCTCAGACCTCAGGAATACAATAGCTCTTTTATTAAACAACTTGTCTTTGAAAATGCTAACCCAGCCTGTCAGGATGCCTGAAGACATCATCGCAAGGGTACTCTTTCTGATTAAATTTGTTTTTCTCAGGGCTAGGCTCCAGCCATGTGAAAGGACTGGCTGTCCAGAGGGCAGACACACAAGGATAGCCTAATAGGATATGCTTCAGCTGTGGCCAGCTTGGCCACTTTGCTTGGGAGTGTCCTCATTCCAGACCAGCTATGATTCCTAGGCCTCTGATATCTGCCCTTCCATCTGGCACTTCTGTTACTTACCATCTACAGACCACTACTGTTTGTCCCCGATGTAGGTGCAGGGCTATTGGGCTAATGAGTGCTGTTCTCACACTGACGTGCAGGACAACCTACTCCTAAACAGGGGATAGCCTCTGGCCTCAACTCTCAAATGATCCCTGGGGCAATTGGGCTCATTCCTGCCTCCACCACCCAGGAACATGACAGCACATGAGGGATGGTGACCCCTTATTCCTCCCTGTTTACTACCTGAAAAAATGCTTTTTTACCATTGCTTTATACCCTGATGACTGTGGTCATTTTGCTTTCAGCTTACCACAGCCTAATTTTCAGGCCCTCACACCCTGCTACCATTTGCATGTCCTCTCCCAGGGGATGACCAATAGCCCCATATTGTCCCAAAAGTTTGTGGGACAAGTTATACAACCCATTAGAGATGCTTGTTCCTTTCACTGCTGAACAGGTTGACTGGCTTCTTCAGTCCTCAGAGGCTTGGGGAATTGGTTTTGCTCAATTTTCAAGCATTATCAATAATCATTATCCTGAAAAATCCTTTAGTTCTCTTGCATCTATCCCTTTGTTTTTTCCAAAAAAAAAGACCTCATTAGAGCCACTAAAGCAAGAGCAACTTGTCTTTGCTGATGGTTCTGCCAATGGTATTGCTGCCTATGTTGTAGATAATGACCCTCCTACCTTCCGGAGCCCTTATTTTTCTGCCCAACTCATTGAGTTATATGTCATAAGTTTTACTCACTTTTTTTTCCCATAAAGCTCTCAACATTTACACAGATAGTTCTTATGTTGTCCACTCCTTACCCTGTCTGATTTTAGTCAATGCTCTTGAAGCAGTATTCTTAGGCAGGAGTTTTCTCCAGGCTCCCATGGCTGCTTGGCAAACCTGAGCCAAGAGACCAGGTGTATAAGGTCTCTGGGCATTGATTGTATTGTAAGGTGGTTTGACCATAAGTTTGGTAGCTATTTAATCATGGGTATCAGGGGTTTTGGTGTTACACAGGGTCAGGTTACCAGCTACTTTTTGAATTTCAGTCTTTCATAATACATAGCCTCCTTCCTATAGTGCACCTTGAGACAGCTAAAAAAAATTCATTTGGAGTTAACCAAGCCTCAGTAGAGGCCTCCAGTAAGGTAAAAGTGGTCATTGGACCACACTTAGAGGTGGCTGATTTAAGTTGTTCCAAAATTGACAAATTAAGAGGAGTATACACAAGGCTATCTCAGTCTAGGTTCAGCCTCTTGGGGGCAGCTGTGGCCACATAATCCCCATCATCTTCATCCTTGCTAATAGCCACATTGGGGTTAGTATCATGAGGGTGAGCCTCACTAGAAGATGACAGTTGTCTGGGTCTCAGGGAAAGACACACCTCTGTGAAGTGAAAGTGGAAAAGCAAGCATGGTGTGAAGTACCTTTACAGTTTTCTTCTTCAGGTACTGAGGCTCATCATGAAAGGAATATTGTTGGCCTAGGGAGAAAAAGAGATCTCCCTATTGTTCATACAGGTCACAAAAAGCTTTTAAATGTGAAAGTTGTTCCTGGCAATTACAGACCAAATCTCTAGGGACATTCAAGTGAGCAGTAGCCATGGACCACGTCTACATGAGGGTGCAGGGTTTGTTAAAAAAGAAAAAAAAACTTGATCAAGAGGAGAAAACAAATAGTGTGGCAGGGGATAAAAAGGGGAGAGAAGTTGATTAGAGAGTCACTTGAGACTTTTGGAAGTTGAAGAGCCACAGTTTTCTCAAGAGGGGGCCGGTCCAGATTATGATATTGAACAGTCGGTGGCTTTAATGGTTTTAGTGGGCAAAGTTGAAGATACCTTTTGAGAAATTTCTACAAGTGGGGGACCCTGTGAAAAGTAATTCTGAGAGGGTGGTCATAAACAAGGGGATTTGAAGGGAAGGCACGAACTTAGACATAGGGCTCTCTCTCCCACTACAATGACATTTTGAACATCAGGTCAATTATTGTGAGTCTCTAATAGGTCATGAATGAGATTCTAGTAACTAAAAGCTGTAACAGGGACCTTCTCTGGACCAAACATAATAATCTTGAAAACAATCACCAACTTTCTTCCACTTCTTTTAATTAATGATTCCTTCTTGGAAGAACCAGGAACAAAGGTAAAACAAAAAAAAAAATCCTTTTAAGTCTTACTCTTCAACCCTGGCTCTCCAGGCCCCAAGGGACTCTTTAAGCCCTGAAATGAATAAATATTGCTAAGAAATATTCTGACGCATGTATTTTTAATGCACCACCTGATTACCAAATGCTCTTTTCAGCATTGGGAAACTCCCAGAGTCCTGAATACTGGCTCCACTGCCACTCAAAGATGGGGTGGTGGTCCCCTCCAGGGGTCTCAGAGTCCTGTGATGGGCACCAATTGTTTAGACCAGCTGGAAAATCAAGTGGGACCCCTAGACACTGGAGAGAGGACTGAGATGCACGAGAAAATAAAAAGGCACAACAAGTCAAGATGTCTGATCAAGTTGGCAAAGATTTTATTGTTCACACAAGTTATATACTCTGAAAACAGGATATGGAAAAGTGTAAGAAAAGAAAGAGTGCTTTGCAGGTGGAGGAAGCGAGCTGCAGCTGAGGGGGTCTAACTAAGTTATACCTGTTGTTCTCACAAAGCCTTGTCAAAACCACGGGTTCTAAAGAACATCTATCTAGCAGGATGTTGGCTAAATCTAAAGATCAGAAGGAAGGGTTACTATGGGTTACTATAAAATGGATTTCTATAAAGCCTTGTTTGAAGTTCTGAGAACTGAAAAGTGAATCAGGAAAGTCAAATAGAAAGAATAGTATATAGGGGAGGAACCAAGGATGAGTGTTTGCCAAGAGTAAAGCCTTACCATGGCTTCCCACAGGCATAAAGGAAGTGATAATGGTATAAATCTCTGTCCTGGCATTTATAGAGTCCTGTGGGAATATACAAATAGCTTTTCTCCTGGAACAAAATATCCAGTATTTTTATTATCCAGGTAGTAAGTTTTTATTTTATTAGAGGCTATAAATGTATTTTTTAAAAAGGCTTAAAATCTGTTCTATAAAATATGATAAGGAGATGAGTAACTATAATATTCTTTTGTCATTTAGATATCTATGTCTTTAAGGTGTGATGGCCTCATTTCACAATACTGTGTCCCTATTAACTACAGGGGATATCAGTGGAGTGTGAGTTATTGAAATTCAACTACCATCTTGAACTAACAGATTACACATTGTCTGTTGTTAAAGCACAAGAAATCTACAAGATTATAAAAGAATAAAATAACTATGTATCATATATTTTAACCCTATTTCAGATTGGTCAGAAGCATAACTAGGAATAAAAAATAGATGTCCAAACAAACAAAAATATAAGCTAAATTTCTAAAAGACTGGACCTGTGTAACATCTATATCCCTTAAATCTTAAGGATACAGGTCATCAAGGGTTAATTCCCATGAAAAGCCAGCAGTTCTAAAGGAATACAGGAGGATCTTTGAAGGATGTGTTGGTGATTTGCATAGTTCTCCTGAACTGCCTTCATAGAAAAAGTAACACATTTTTTAGTTTTTGCTGTTTATTTTTGTTATTTATTTATTTATTTAACTTTATTTTTAACACTTCAGATTTTGCACCTCCATCCATTCTCTAACTGTTCCACATCTCATAGTTCATCTCCTTCTCCACAGGGATGTCTCCAGAAACACCTCACACCCAATTAGACATCTAAAGTCACTTCGGCCTCCAGACTCTTGAGGGTTATCTCTGATTGAACCCAGAACTGGCAGTCCTTATGATATCAAACTCATCTTTACCTTCACTATAGAACCTAAAAGCATTGAATGAACTCAATTAAATTGTTTACCATAGGAAAAAAGGTCAGTTCCCAGGTTGAAACAGGACATGTAGCTCTGGAAATGGGGCTATAATACTGGATTAGCTACAAAACAGTGAACAGTTGAGGAAGAGACCTTGTCCTTAGTTTTTTTTAAGACAATCACTGCTGTTAAAAATTGATTTGTTATATAAATGTTCCTTGTTTGATAAAAACTTTCTTTATGGTCTTTAGTAAGTAAAGTAGAATGTCTGAGGGGACATCAGGTAAAAAAAAAAAAACAGTTTTGTAAGGATAAATAAGTTGAGATACTGCTCCGCCTGGAGTTGACCATTGCAGATGCTGGATACACCTTCCCTGAAAAAAGGATTGGTTGTCTCAGAATGTTGAACACACCATTGTTTGTGACCAGCCTTTCACCCAATTTCTCTAGTATGGCAACATATTTACAAAATTGTGTTAAGGTAGCATCACATCAAAAAGTTCAATTTCTATAAAAATGACTCAGGCATTTTTTTTTTGCCAGCCATATTTTCTATTCTCTCAGAGAGCAGGGGCGTGATGAGAAAAGCCTATTTCAATTTAAAATTTGAGTGGGACTACCACAGTGTTAGACACACACACACACTTACACACACACACACACACACACAGAGAGAGAGAGAGAGAGAGAGAAAGAGAGAGAGAGAGAGAGAGAGAGAGAGAGAGAGAGAGAGAGAGGAGAGAGAGAGAGGCAGACACAGACACATGCAGACACAGAAATCCAGAGACAAAGAGACAGAGAGAAAGAGTCATTCACATGTTAACTTGACAGTATAGGCATGAGAAGAAGTAATTTCCTTTCACACACAAACACACATGCTGACCACTCTTAAACACATAATTTCTTCTAGCATCAGGCATTTTAATCACATGAGCCCACTGCAGCCTAATAGAAGGTAAACGAAACATGAATCAATCTCTATTCATCACCATCATACTAGGCCTGTACTTTACCATTCTTCAAGCCTCAGAGTACTTCAAAACATCATTCTCTATCTCAGACTGCATTTACAAATCAACATTTTTTATAGCAACAGATTTCATGGCCTACATGTAATTATTGGATCTACATTCCTAATTGTCTGCCTACTATGCAACTAAAATTTCATTTCACATCCAAACATCACTTCAGATTTGAAGCAGCAGCATGATACTGACATTTTGTAGATGTAGTCTGACTATTCTTATTCATATCTATTGATGAGGATCATACTTTCTTAATATAATAAATACAACTGACTTCCAATTAGTAAACTCTGATAAAACCTAAGAAGAGATTAATAAACTTACTCATTATTATACTAGCAAACATTTTTCTATCACTAATCTTAATCCTAGTGACATTCTGACTACCTCAAATAAATCTATACTCAGAAAAAGCAAACCCCTATAAATGTGGCTATGACCCCAACAAGTTCCACATGACTACCCTTCTCAATAAAATTCTGCCTAGTAGCCATTACATTCTTACTATTTGACTTAGAAATTGCCCTATTACTACCACTACCATGAGCACTTCAAACTAACACCATAACAATAACACTTATAGCTCTTATTTTAATTACCATCTTATCTATTGATTTAGCCTATGAATGATCACAAAAAGGATTAGAATGAACAGAATAGCTGGTAATTAGTTTAACTAAAATTAATGATTTTGACTCATTAGATTATGATTTTATTCATAATTACCAACATGACATCTGCTTTCCTTAACCTAACTTTACCTTTACTTTATCCCATATAGGAACCTTAATGTTTCGCTCCCACCTTATATCAACCCTCCTATGCCTAGAATGAATAATATTATCCTTATTTATCATAACCTCAATGACTACCCTAAACGCTAACTCAATAATCTCAATACCCATTCCAATCATCATTCTAGTATTTGCAGCATGCAAAGCAGTAGTAGGTCTCGACATCCTAATAAAAGTCTCCAACACATATGGAATAGAATTTGTACAAAACCTTAACCTTTTACAATGTTAAAAATTATTTTCCCGTCACTCATATTACTTCCACTAACCTGCCTATCTACCCCTAAAAAAACCTGAACCTACGTGACCTCCTACAGTTTCCTAATTAGCCGAATTAGCCTCACATTATTATGACAAAATGATGAAAACAGTATAAACTTTTCAATCATATTTTCTCAAACCCTTTATCCTCCCTTTTAATCATTTAACAACCTGACTTCTTCCTCTGATATTAATAGCTAGTCAAAATCATTAAAAAAAAGAAAAATCAACCCCAAAAGTTATATGTTTCAATACTAGTTAGCCTAGAGATTCTGCTTATTATAACATTCTCCTTCATCTAACTCATCATATTTTATATTCTATATGAAGCCACACTAATCCCACCCCTTATTATCATTACTCGATGTGGAAACCAAATAGAATGACTAAATGCAGGACTTTACTTTTTATTTTACACACTAATCGGCTCTATCCCACTCCTAATTGCCCTCATCTCAATCCAAAATTCAATGGAGTCTCTCAACTTTATGATTTTTATCACTTACAAACACCCCAATCCATAACTCCTGATCAAATGGCATTTTATAACTAGCATGCATGATAGTGTTCCTTATTAAAATACCACTATATGGAGTTCATCTACGACTGTCTAAAGGCCACGTAGAAGCACCAATCTCAGGATCCATAATTTTAGCTGCCATTCTCCTAAAACTGGGGGATTATGGAATAATATGAATCTATATCATTCTAGAACTCTTAACAGAATATATATCCTACCCATTTATCTTACTTTCCCTATGAGGAATAATCATAACAATTTGCCTATACCAAACAGACCTTAAATCACTAATTGTTTACTCCTCAGTCAGCCATATAGTCTGAGTTATTGCATCCATCATTATCCAAACACCATGAAGTTTTATGGGGGCTACAGCACTTATAATTGTCCATGGTTTAACCTCCTCCCTACTATTTTGCCTAGCAAATACAAACTATGAACACGTTCACAGCCGATTATGAACTATAATCAGACCGAGGACTACAAATGATCTTTCTACTTATAGCAACATGATGACTAATAGCAAGCCTAGCTAATCTAGTTCTTCCATCATCAATTAACCTTGTAGGCAAACTACTCATAAGCTATATCACTTTTCTCGTGATCTAACTTTCCTATTATCCTCATAGGAACTAACATTACCATTACAGACATGTACTCCATATACATAATTATTATAACACAACTAGGAAAACTAGCCAATCATATAAAGAACCTGGAATCATCACACACACGAGAACTATCACTTATAGCCCTATACATTATTTCACTTATATCCCTCCACATTATCCCACTTATTTTATTAACCATCAATCCTAAACTAATCACAGGCCTTACTATATGTAGATATAGAAAAAAAACAACAACAAAAATACCAAAAAAACCATTAGACTGTGAATCTGAAAAACAGAAAATAAATCTCCTTACTTACCAAGAAAGAATGTGAGAACTTCTAATTCACACCACCATGTATGAACACATGGTTTTCTTACTTTTATAGGATAATAGTAATTCACTGGTCTTAGGAACCAAAAGCCTTGATGCAAATCCAAATAAAAGTAATAAGCATCATATCATCCTCAATCCTAATAATCTTTACTATTCTCCTAGCACCAGTATTTATTTCAATAACAAACCTAATAAAATATATTAACTTTCCACTGTACGTCATAACTTCAATTAAATGTTCCCTTATTTTAAGCCTCCTACCCCTATTACTATTCTTTTACTCAAATACAGAATGTATAACAACTACTTGACACTGAGTTACCATAAATTTTATAAAACTGTCAGTAAGCATAAAAATAGACTATTTCTCAATTTCATTCTTACCCGTAGCCTTGTTCATAACATGATCAATTATGCAATTTTCTTCATGATATATACACTCAGATATACACATTAACCAATTCATCAAATACCTTCTACTATTCTTAATTACTATACTAATCCTAACCACAGCCAACAACCTATTCCAACTATTCATTGGGTGAGAAGGCATAGGTATCATGTCTTTCCTTCTTATCAGATGATGATACGGACACACAGACACAAACACCACTGCTCTAAAAGCAATCCTATATAACCGTATTGGAGAGTATTGGAGACATTGGATTTATTCTAGCAATAACATGATTCTACCTAAACACTAACTCCTGAGAAATTCAACAAATTTTACTTACTGACAATAACAGCCTAATTCCACTAGTAGGATTATTAATTGCAGCTACAAAAAAACCAGCTCAATTTGGATTACACCCATGACTTCCATCAGTTATAGAAGGGCCTACTCCCATCTCAGATCTACTTCACTCAAGCACCATAGTCATAGCAGGAATCTTCCTAATAATTCGATTCCATCCATTAACCTCAAATAATAACACCATCCTGACAATAATACTATGCCTAGGGGCCCTTACCACAATCTTCACAGCCATCTGTGCACTTACCCAAAATGGTATCAAAAACATTCTCCACATCCAGCCAACTAGGCCTTATAATAGTCACCTTAGAAGTAAACCAACCTTATCTAGCCTTCCTACATATCTGCACGCATGCATTCTTTAAAGCTATACTTTTTATATGCTCTGGCTCAATCATCTATAGCTTAAATGATGAACAAGACATTCAAAAAATGGGAAACATGATGAAAACCATACCAATCACCCCCTCATGCCTAATTATTGGAAGCCTAGCCTTAACAGGAATACCATTCGAATAGGCTTTTACTCAAAAGATCTTATCATTGAAGCCATTAATACCTGTAATACAAATGCCTGAGCCCTATTCATAACACTAATTGCCACATCCATAAAAGCCATATACAGTATATGAATTATTTATTTTGTTACTATAACAAAACCTCTCACTAATTATTATTAAGGGAAAAGACCTAAACATAATTAACCCAATTAAATGCCTAGCAGTCGGAAGCATCATAGCTGGATTTTTCATTTCCCATAATATCCCTCCAACTAACATTCAAATCCTCACCATACCATGATAACTAAAATCTATAGCCCTACTAATCCCCATTATAGGCTTCATTATTGCCCTAGAACTAAATAATCTAAGTATAAAATTTTCAATTAAAAAAAACCAACCTCTATTTAACATTCTCAACCCTATTGGGTACTTCCCATCAACCATACATCGTACACTCCCCCTAAGAACCCTAAACCTTAGCTTCAAAATATCTCTAAACCTTCTTGACTTAATCTGAAATAGAAAAAGCCCTCCCTAAAGCAACTTTGACTACACATGCTAACTCCTCCAAACTTCTAACCAACCAAAAAGGCATAGTAAAACTATACTTTATGTCATTCCTGGTCTCCATAACTATTATCACTTTACTATACATTATTAGTTCCGAGTAATCTCATAATAATAAAAATACCAGCAAACAAGGATCACCCAGCCGCCACCATCTTGCATATCACACAACTATACATTGCTGCAACCCCAACCCCACCCTCTAACATTAACCCAACATCATCAATATCATATATTATTCAGTCACCTAAACCCCCTAAATCAACCAATTTAACTTCACCATAATAATCAAGCAAATACATTAAAGCAACCTCCATATAAAATCCTACAACTAAGAAACTAAAACTCAGTCAATTAGAACCTCAAGTCTCCAGATACTCTTCAGTAGCCATAGCAGTAGTATAACCAAATACAACTATTATCCCTTTTAAATAAATTAAAAGCACCATTAGTGCTAAAAATAAACCCTCTAACCCTAAATTATTAGACACCCAACAAACCCAATAATAATTAACCCTAATCATCCATAAATTGGTGAAGGCTTTAATGCCAACCCAAGACACCCAGTTAAAAATAATAAACTTAAAACAAAAATATTAGTCATTATTTCTACACAGCACTTAACTGTGACCAATGACATAAAAATCATTGTTGTAATTCAACTATAAAAAAATGACAAACATCCGAAAAACTTACTCACTACTCAAAATTATTAACCACTCATTTGTTGACCTACCTGCCCCATCCAACATCACATCATGAAGAAACTTTGGCTCCCTACTAGGAATCTGCTTGTTAGTACAAATTATCACAGGACTATTCCTAGCCATAGACTACTACACATCAGATACAATAACAGCATTCTCATCAGTAAACTATGTAAACTATGGTTGACTGATTCAATATATACATGCAAATGGGGCCTCAATATTTTTCATTTTCCTATTCCTTCACGTAGGGTGCATAATCTATGGATCCTATACATTTCTAGAAACATGAAATATCTGTGTAGTTCTATTATTTGCAGTTATAGCTACTGCATTAATAGGATATGTTCTTCCATGTGAACAAATATCCTTCTGAGGGGCAACAGTAATCACAAACCTACTCTCAGCAATCCCATATATTGGCACTACCCTAGTGGAATGAATTTGAGGCAGATTCTCAGTAGAAAAAGCTACTCTAACTTGTTTTTTTCACATTTCACTTCATCCTATCATTCATCATCATCATCACAGCTCTCATTACTGTTCACCTTTTATTCCTCCATAAAACAGTATCAAATAACCCTACAGGCTTAAACTCAGGTGCAGATAAAATCCCATTCCATCCATACTATATTATCAAAGATCTCCTAGGAATCCTAATAATAATAGTATTCTTAATAACCCTTGTATTATTCTTTCCAGATTTATTAGCAGATTCTGACAACTACATACCAGCCAACCCACTTAATACTCCTTCCCATATTAAACCAGAATGGTACTTCCTATTTGCCTATGCCATCCTCCACACCATTACTAACAAACTAGGAGGTGTCCTAGCCCTGATCTTATCTATCCTAATCCTAGCTTTCCTGCCTTTCCTCCATACCTCAAAACAATGTAGCCTAATTTTCTGCCCAATCACACAAACTCTATATTGAGTGTTAGTGGCTAACTGACTTATTCTAACCTGAATTGGAGGACAATCTATGGAGCATCTATTCATAATCATTGGTCAACTAGCTTCCATTAGTTACTTCTCTATCATCCTAATCCCTATACCAATTTCAGGTATAATTGAAGACAAAATACTAAAATGAAATTCATGCCTTGATAGTATAAACATTACTTTGGTCTTGTAAAGCAAAAATGAGGATCTATCCTCTCAGGACATCAGGAAGAAGGAATATTTTTCCCACCATCAACACCCAAAACTGATAGCCTAATTAAATTACTTCTTGTCAGTACATAAAATTGTATACCACAATAGAACATTTATGTATATTGTACATTAAATTATTTCCCACTAGCATATAAGCAAGTAATTAACCTCAATGATTTAAGACTCTACTCTTAAATTCAACTTAAATTTCACCAACCATGAATATTGAACCAACCAGTTTAATTAATGTGTTTAAGACTTATCTGTGTTATCATACATACACCATTACAGTCATAAACCTTTCTTTTCCATAACTATCCCCTTCCACATTTTGTCTATATTTCTACCATCCTTTATGAAACCAACAACCCACCCACCGATGCCCCTCTTCTCGCTCCAGGTCCATCCCACTTGGGGGTAGCTTAACTGAAACTTTAACAGACATCTGGTTCTTACTTCAGGGCCATCATCACCCATACGTTCCCCTTAAATAAGACATCTCGATGGTAATGGGTCTAATTAACCCATGTCCAACATAACTGTGGTGTCGTGCATTTGGTATTTTTTAATTTTCGGATGCTATCACTCAACATAACCATCAAGGCATGAAGGTCAGCTAAACTGTCTTTAACATCACAAGTATTCTGAAAGCACAAAATGGGGACAGGAGCATGGGATGGAGGAAAAATATTAAATAGCCCATTCTTAAGAAGGAGAAGATGGAAGAAGAATGGACAAAAAGGGGGAAAGGAGAAAGTAAAAAGGCAAGAATATGTAAACTCTTTGTGTGGTTTCTGAGGATCCCCAAGCCAATGAAGAGAGCTCAAAATTCCAAAGGCACAGCTGCTTCCAGTAAATAGGGGATATGTATGGATAAGGGTTCAAAAAGTAATAATGAATCCAGAGACCCTGTTGTGTCTAAGGCTACCTGGACTGTTCTATTTCTTAATGATCATAGAAGGATAAGTGGTAGAAGTAACCATAAAGAGATTAACCACATATCTGCACCAAGGCAGCTCAGTACTCGCAGAGATCTCCGCCTCACCATAAATAACATGGCTGCCATAGAAAATCAAAGTGTGTTTGTTGTCTGTCATATGTATGTTGGGTTGCAGCTGTAGTAGTTACATGTCTAGCAGAAGAGGAAAAAGAATATAACAACTCATAGAGGGATGTTGGGTCCTTTATAGAATAAAAACAAACATATACACAGTAACCATGTAAGAATGGGAAGGGTAGAAGTACTAGATTGAAACAGATCAGGAGTTCATAATGACTGATGGGCAATCCCTATAAGATATTTATGGGTCAGTATCCAGGTCCCAACAGGCAGGGAGAAGCTGAGATGCAGTGTTGTTCTTATAATATATTATTCTCTCAAGATAATGATCATGTACAACTTGACATTTCAGCACATATTTATTGGGGATGCTCCAAGCTGAGCAATGAGGAAGATTATCAAAGTTGGCCTTCAGCTAAGGTGGGAGGAGTAAGGAGAGGAAGATAATCAGTGAGAGGAGGAGAAGGAGAGGAGGAACTAGGTGACAAGTGGGAGGGACACAAAGGTGGATGTTTGTGTGTCCACGCCAGTCAAAAATAATTGATATATCTAGGTTGGGTATTGGGTTACACTTCTGATTGATATTGAGCATTACCAAACTTATAAAGCCTTTGATTAACATTTTAAAAAATAGTATAAAAGCAAAAAGGAGAAATGGGTGAGATAGGGGTTTTCTAGGGAGGGAAAATGGGGAAAGGGGATGGCATCTGAAATGTAAATAAAGTATCCAATAAAAATTTTCACATAAAAAAATAAAAAATAAATAAAAGTTGGCCTTCAAGTAACACTCTAACCCATGCCCTATTACTTCATAGCAGAAACTGTCATCTTTGGACAAAATAGACAAAGATTTTGGGAAATGAATGTCTTTTCACCTACGAATCTGAATTCTAGACCAAGAATTCTAGACTCAAGGCCTAAGATATATAGACAATGAGATTAGTTTTCCTATCTCTCTAATTTGGACATTCCTTCAGCATGGTTTGGAACAAGTTCTTAGCCTAGGCAATGGACAATGCAGGTGTCTGCATGCATAACTTTTAATTATGATCCTCATGGTTTTGTTTCTGAGGTATTTGTGCAGAACTTTCCTATGTTCACAGGAGACCTGCCTTCAGCAAATTCTGAAGCCACTTCCTGCCTGAGCCCTGGTTGATGCAGGGACTTGTGTCAGCAGTGGCAGCTTTCCATCTTCTTCTATATGCATTGCTCTCTAAAAGCTTGGTTATAGCACAGATCTACAGGGCTAAGTTTAGTAAGACTTGATGCTACTGTCAGATGAAGGTGTTACACCATGTAAGTATATTGCTGTTGCTCAGTGAGAAAACTTGGGCCCAGTAACTATGGTTTTGTATCTAATGCTTTTGCATTCTTTTTAAACTAAGAATGGGGTTACTTTTGTCTTATATATGTATATCCCTATGCCTTGATCATTCCATACTCATGAGTGAGGTATCTCATTCTACTATAAACGAGAAATCTCTGTGACCTTTGACCTGAAACTCATGCCCCTGATTTATGCTGGAAGACTCACCTCTAGCCTGAAATGCCTAAAATAGTAGAGTATCACCTGAATGCCTGGTAGCAGACAACTACTGGGGTGTTTTGTTAAGCAGAGGACTTAGGACTTGGGTAAAGTATAGCTTGTCATTCTATTTGGAAAATTACACAGAAGCATTATTATCTTGAGGACACCCCTAATGCTTTGCTTTGTATGCTTTGTTTGCATTAAATGTCTTGAGAGTGGTAGAGTCTGTGATCTCTGGGGCAAGGCAAAACACTTCTTCAGTCTTTGAAGCCCAGAGTGTGCTAAGGTCATAGTGA
This sequence comes from Rhabdomys dilectus, assembly GCA_019844195.1. NCBI lineage: Eukaryota > Metazoa > Chordata > Mammalia > Rodentia > Muridae > Rhabdomys > Rhabdomys dilectus. Next base: position 59,693 of record JADRCG010007167.1, read on the forward strand.
CTTAGGCAGCCTGAAACAGTGTTGGCTACTAAAGCAGACAGGGCTCCTGAGTCTTGGACTACTAGACCCAGAAATCATGGTATACCATGTCCATTGGCAAGCATGTGAGGTAGGGAAAGCAAACTTTAGTCATGCAAATGATTAATCTGGAACTCAGGTTTTCATTTAAGGCTCAAGTTTGTAGGAATCTTACCATAATTTTCATTCAAACTTTGCAGTAGAAAACAAATTGTTATCCTCGAAAGACAAAACAAACAAACAAACAAACAAACAAACAAAAAAACCTCCCGTGATCCCATGATAGTGGACTGGCAGTAATAATATAATAAAAATGTACATCTTGCCAAAAAAAAAATCTTCAGAATCAATAAAATCCCCATCAAAATTCCAAATCAATTTTTATAGAGTTAGAAAGAGCAATTCTTAAATTTATTTAGAATAACAAACCACCCAGAATATCAAAATATATTTTCAAAATAAAAAACTTCTGGGGAAATTACCTCCGTGAACCTCAAGCTGTACCACAAAGCAATAGTAATAAAAAAAAACTCTATGGTTTTGGTGCATTGGTGCAGTGACAGGCAGGTAAATTAATGGAATAGTATCAAAATTCCAGAAATGAACCTCACACTCCTATGGTCAATTAATCTTTGACAAAGAAGCTAAAATCATCCAGTGAATAAAAGACAGGGTTTTCAACAAATGGTGTTGGTTCAACTGGTGGTCAACTGGAAAAAAGCTTTCCAAGGAAATTATCCCAAGAAAAAAGTTGAAGACATTATCCTAATACACAACAAAATAAACATTCAATCAAAGGTTACAAAAAAGATGAGGAAAGTTTTTAAATACTTATCAAAGGAAAAAATCCACCAATATAAACTTTTTTTCCCACTTAAAAAGTAGATTTTTTTCTTTCAAGTGAACAGGACATTTTTGGTATTAAACTTAACTTTTAGTCTGTCAAGAATGAGTTTGTTTAAAATCCATATGTAATGTGCATATGTGCAGAAACAAATAAACTTAACACATCACCTGCACAGGAATAAGGTTAGCCCCCCAAACATGATAGGATAGGTATGGTTAGTACAAATCTATTGCAAGGTAAGAAGGTTCTGTGCATCAGCTCCACCAGAGAAATACGAAAGATGCCAACCACAAGAGCCAAGTTAAGTTGTGTCTGATCGCCTGGAAGCCTAAGGGACACCATGTAGCTCCAACATCCCGACAGGAGTAACTGCTTAAGCTCTCAGCCACGGACATCTTCCTCTGGAGCCAGCGCCATATTCCAATTTACTTTCTATTCCGAAGTCCTTTAGATTTCCTAAGAGAGTCTATGGCTTCTGCTGCCTTCCTTCGTTTCCGAGGAGACTCCTCACTCTGACCAGACCCTGAGGATGTTCCTACTGCACTCTCCATGACTTCTCAGAGCTTCCGCTCCACCTCTGCCAACCATGCGTTCTGTTCACTTATGATCTGGGTCTGCTCTAGCAGTTTCTGGTCTTGGTCTTGAAGCTGTTTCTGCTGTTCTTGCACTTTGGTGCGAAGCTCAGAAATCTCATGCCTGAGGACAGTCACGCCAGCACCATTGGTTTTGACCTGCTGCTGCAGTTTGGTAACCTCTTGTCTGGACGGGTTTTGCTTGGAAAAGAGCTGCATTGTTGTCAGGGCTGCGGATGGTCCGGTTACTGGAGGAGAGCCCATGAGTCTTCCAGACACATCTGATCCTGGCAATTTTCTCTTCAAAATTGGAACAATCTTCTCATCAAAGTACTCGATTGCCATGGAAGAGATGTCTCATAGCTCTGCAGTACTTCATGAGCTCACTGAGGGGCTCGGGTAGAATTGACATATCTCAGTACACGGTAAATCTCATCAATCACCTTTCCTGGGATGAAGCAACAGAGGTTGGAATTCACATACTTCATGAAGGTCATACTTAACAGTGACAGCCTCGTTTCCACAGCAGCAAGGATGTCTGCATGACGAGCTAAAGAATGGTTTCTCCTTTCTGATTCTCTCCTCGGTAGTTGTGCTTTAACTTGCATCTGACATAGGTTATGGTACCTCTCCACTTTCAGAAACCCCTGATTCAACATTCTCTGACAGACCAAGTACATTCTTTTACAAACCAGGCGGAGCTGCCTAATTTCGTTGTAGGACATAAAGCTGAGTATGTTCTCGATGGCTACAATGGGTAGTGCCACCAGTGTGTTGTTTTGAGGCAGGTGGTCTGGTGCCATGGCAGGCGCGGCAGGTGCCTAGGACCCCAGCTGCGGGGCCTGTGAAGGGGGCTCCAGGGCTGTCTCTGAGTGGAGCCATGGCCGCTGCCTCCTTCCTCAGCCATCCGCTCCTCAGACACTGACTCCGCCTTCTTGGGAGTTTTATTCCAATACAAACTTTCAATTCTGAAGATCTATATCCCAAATGCAAGGACCCCCACATTTCTAAATGAAACATTACGAAACTTCAAATCACACAGTGAATTTCACCTCACCCACTGATAGTAGGAGATTTTAACACCCCACACTCACCCATGGACAGATGATGAAAAAAATTAAACAGAGATACAGTGAAATTACAAGGAATCATGGACCAAATTAATTTAACAAGTATCTACAGAATATTTCATCTTAAGACAAAAGAATACATCTTTTTTTTTTTAATCTCCTGATACCTTCTCTAAAATTGACCATATACTCATACACAAAACAAGCCTCCACTGATACAAGAATACTGAATGAATCATATGTACTTTATCAGATCAACATGAAGGTAATAGCAACAAAACCAATAAATAGCTCACATACACATGGAAGCTGAACAACTATCTATTCAGTGATGTGTTCATCAGGTAAGAAATAAAAAAAAATAAAAACGTATTAGAATTCAATGAAAATGAAGGCATAACATACACAAAATTATGGGACACAATGAAAGCAGTGCTAAGAGGAAAACTCCAACTGCTGAGTGCCTCCATAAAGAAATTGGAGAGACCATACACTAGAAGCTTAATAGCTCATCTGAATGCTTTAGAACAACAAGATGTAAATACACCTAAAGTAATAGAAACAAAGAAATAATAAAATGCAGCGATGAAAGCAACCAAGTAGAAACAAAATGAACTATACAAAAAAATCAACAAAACTAAGAGCTTGTTCTGTGGGAAAAAAAAATTAGGCAAGCCCTTAGCTAGAATTACCAGAGGGCACAGAGACAGTATCAAAATTAACAAAATCAGGAATGAAAATAGAGACATTACAGAAACTGAGAAAATTCAATAAAAATAAAATAAACAGATCCTACTACAAAAGTCTTTACTCAACAAAACTGAAAAACCTGGAAAAAATGAATGATTTTCAAGGTTGATACCAGGTAACAATCTAAATCAAGATGAGATAAACCACAAAAACAACCCCAAGGAAATAGATGTAGTCATTAATAGTCTTACTACAACAGCAACAACAACAACAACAACAACAACAACAAGCCCAGGGCCAGGTAGTTTTAGTGCAGAATTCTATCAGACCTTCAAAGATGATCTAATACCAATACTCCTCAAACTATTCCTCAAAATAGAAACAGAAGGAACATTAGCCAATTTTTTTTCTATGAAGCTACTACACTGATGCATAAACCTCAAAAGGACCCAACCAAAAAGTGAACTACAAATCAATTTCCTTATGAATATCAACACAAGAATAATTGACAAAACACTCATAACCTGAATCCAAGAACACATCAAAATGATATCCACCATGACAAGGTAGGCTCCATTACAGGAATGCACAGATGTTTCAATAAATGGAATTCCATCAATATAATATAATTTATGAATAAACTAAAAAAAAAACTTGATCATCTCATTAGATGCAGGAAAAGACTTTGACAAAATAGAACACCCATCATGTGAAGAGTTTTAGAGACAGGAATTGAAGGTGCATGTATAAATATAATAAAAGTGGTATACAGCTAAGCAATAGCCAACAGCACATTAGATAAGAAGAAAATAAAATCAAACCAATTAAATCAGTAACTAGACAAGGCTACCTAACCACTCTGTTACTATCTATTCAATATAGTACTCAAAGTTCTATCTGAAGCAATTAGACAAAAACCAAAACAACAAAAAGAAACGAAGGGATATAAATTGGAAGGGAGGAATGCAATATATCACTATTTGCAAATGATATAATAGAATACATCAGTAAAGTTCAACTAAAATTTTGCTGATAACTCAACCAAAGTGGCTAGATATAAACTTAACTCAAATCAGTAGAATTTTTCTACTCAAAAGATAAAAGGTATGAGAAAATAATTAAGGAAACAGCACCCTTCAAAATGTTAGAAATAATATAAAATATCTTGGTGGGACTCTAACTAAAGAAGGGAAATATCTATATGACAAGAACTTTAAGCTGCTGAAAATAGAAATTGAAGAACTTAGAAAATGAAAAGATATCACATGCTCATGGATTGGCAGAATTAGTATACTAAAAATGGCCATCTTGCCAAAAGTAATCTACAGATTCAATGCAATTCCTTTAAAGACTCCAGCTGAATTCTTCATAGAGATAGAAAGAGCAATTCTCGACTTCATTTGGAATATCAAAAACCTAAAATAGTGAAAACTATTCTCAACAATAAAAAAAAACCCTGAGGAAATCACCATCCATGAACTCAAGCTATATTATAAAGAAATACTTATAAAATCTACATGGTATTGGTACAGAAATAATCCAGTAGATCAATGACATATAATTGAAGAACAAGAAATGAATTCACACACTTATTGTCACTTAATCTTTCACAAAGAAGCTAAAACCATTTACTGTAAAAAGACAGAATTTTAAACAAATGGTGCTAGTTCAACTGATGGTCAGCATGTAGAAGAATGCCTATTGATCCATACCTATCTCCTGGAACAAAGCTCAAGTCTAAGTGTATCAGGAGTTTCACATAAAATCAGATAAACTGAATCTAATAGACAAAAAAAGGGGAAGAGTCTAAAATAGAGGAGCACAGTAGAAACCTTAAAAAAACAGAACACCAATGGCTTATTCTTTCAGAGCAACAATCAACAAATGGACTCTCATAAAACTGAAAAAAATTTTTTTTGTTTTTTTGAGACAGGATTTCTCTGTGTAGCTCTGGCTGTCCTGGAACTCACTCTGTAGACCAGGCTGGCCTCGAACTCAGAAATTCACCTGCCTCTGCCTCCTAAGTGCTGGGATTAACAGCGTGCATCACCACTGCCTGTTGATTTTTTTTTATATATATATAGAAAGGGACACTAGCAACAAGACAAAACTACAACCCACAGATTGAAAAAAAAATCTTTAGCAACCCTAAATTCAATAGAGGGCAAATATCTAAAATATACAAAGAAGTCATGAAGGCAGATTCCAGCAAACCAAATATCACTAGTAAAATGTGGAGTACAGAGCTAAATAAAAAATTCTCAACCGAAAATTCTTGAATGGCTGTGAAACTCTTAAAGAAATGCTCAACAACCTTAGTCATCACAGAAATTCAAATCAAAACCACATTGAGATTCCACCTCATACCTGTCAGAATGGCTAAGATCAAAAATGCAGGTGACAGCAGATATTGGCAAAAATGTTGAGAAAGAGTAACACTCCTCTTTTTTATTGCTGGTGAGACTGCAGGACAGTAAAACCACATTGGAAATCAGTTGATTCCTGGGAAAATTAAAAATATTTCTAACTTAAGACTCAAGTACATCACTCTATTCATATACCCAAAAGAAACTCCATCATATAACAAGGACACATGCTCCACCATGTTCAGAGCAGTCTAATTTATAATAGCCAGAGACTGGAAGAAACCAAGATGTCTCCCAACATGGATACAGAATGGATACAGAAATCGTAGTACATATACACAGAGTACATTACAGCAATTAAAAGCAATGACATCATGAAATTCACAAGCAAATGGACAGAACTAGAAAATATCATCCTGAGTCAAGTAACCCAATGTCAAAAGAACACTCATGGTATATACTCATTGAGAAGTGGATACTAACAAAAACTCTCACAATGCCTATGATACAACCTACAGGCCATATGGAACATAGAAAGAAGTAAGATCAGGCAGTAGATGCCTTAGTCCTAAATTGAGAAGTAAACAGGACAATTATGGAAGGTGGAAAAGATGGGGAAAAAAGCAGGGTGAAATGAGGAGAAGGAACTAATTGTGGCAGTATATGAATCTGCAGGAGAAATGAGAGAGGTACAGATGGTCAGGAAATCAAATAAATATAGGTAGCAGGGGAGAAATGAGAAATTGGGGAGGGCCACTGTAGGGTCCTAGACACCAGACAAATGTGAGGCTCACATTACAAAATGGATTTACCTTAGCAGTAATGTGTAAAGAAAGAGAAGTTAGAACCAATAGAGAAAACTTTGATTAGACAGGCACAGCCCGTGGTCGATGAAAGGGGCCACTCACCCATTTCAAAATTTTTTAACCCAGAAATGTTCTTGTTCAAAGGAAGGAGACCAAAAATGGAACAGAGACCAAAAAGAAAGACATACCAGAGAATGACTCAATGCGAGTATACATAATGTTTATAATGTTTACAGACACCAAACCCAATACTGCTGTTGTGATCTAAACATGCCTGTGAAGAGGAACCAAGTATGTCAGTTCCTGGGGAGGTCTGGCCAGTAACTATCCAATGCAGATTCGGATGCTTGGAGTCAATCGTCAGTCTGGATTCAGAGAACCTGGTACAGGAGATGGCTAAAGGTTTAGAGGAGTGGAGGGGCATTCCAACCCAATTGGAAGAATAACATACACTGAACTGACCATACAGTTCTCACGGAGCACAGAACATCAACCAAAAAAATGTAACTAGAGGGATCCATGGCTCCAGGTAAATATGTAGTAGCCTTGCGTGACAGCAGCAGGAAGGTAGGCCCTTTGTCCTGGGAAGGTTTTATTTCCAAAAGAAGGGGTATACCAAAGTGATGTGGCAGGAGAATGTGAGTGGGTGACAGAAAATGCTCATACAAGCAAAAGTAATAGGGGAGGGCAGATGTTTGAAGGTAGGTTAGTTTAGGAGTAACTGAAATATCAGGACATTGGAAGTTGATGAGTGTGTAACTGTAAAATACGATACTATTTGAGATGTAAACAAATAGAATGATTAATGAGAGTAAGAAATAAAAGAAAGAAGACAGAAATAACATCTTTAAGAAAACTAAATTGGTTAACTTTTTTTATGACTCTAAACTTGAGAAGAGCCTATCCTAATAGCCAATGTATTTTTAAATGTCTTTTTAGTCTTGTTCATTATATATTTACAAATGTATTTTTAGTCTTGTTCATTACTGAGAACATGAACATTCAACAGTCTTCTTAGGAGACTCTAAGGCTCAACTTTGTTCTTTATACTATACCTAAACTCTGTGATTATATCAATTGTAGCATGCCTACTGACCTACTGAAATTTAAAAAACTCACACCCATACGTAAGAGAACTTGTAGAATGTTTTACTTGAAATATCTCTAATGAATTGCTTATATTGATGATTCTTTTAGTTCAATAAATGAACAAAGAAGATTCATATTTGAGTTTTAACATATAAATAATATTCCATTGTTTAAATACAAAATACTGTCCTGTTCTCTAATAAGAACCATCAACTTTGAATATAATTTTATTATATTACAAATTGAGCAACAACAAATATGATTGGGCAACTGTTCACATGATAAGATATTTAGCCTTTGTATATATGCCTAAACATGAAATAGCTGGGTTGTGAGATAAATATTCACAGACTTTTTGGTAGAGGCATCATCCTGATTTTGAATTTAGTACTCCCAACAGCAGTAAAAAAAAAGTATACCTATTTACACCCACTATCAGTAACATGAGTTATCATTTGTTTTATAGATATTGGCTATTCAGTTGGTTATGACATGAACTAATCAAGTTGACTTAATTTGAACTTTTCTGGTGGAATATTATGAAAACTGAATGTTGAATATTTTTTTTCTGTTCCAGGCATTTGTGCTAAGCTTTGTCAGAAAAATCTCTTTAGTGTTTCTCCTATTATAATTTAGTTACCTGTTTATTTCAGGTCCAAATATTTCAGTTCCTTATAATATTAAAATATTAATCCAAGACTTGAAAGTGTGTAACTGTTAAATATCATTTCAATTCTGTATCCTGTTACTCTGTCTGAAAAATAATTTTCATTGTAATACTGAAGTCTTACAATTAATTAGTTAAAGGCCTAATTCTTCCTATAAGCAGTGGGCATTTCAGATGTGTTTTCTCCATAAAGTGAAATCAAGATTATTTCCTCATTTTCTGTTTTAGGAGAATCAAGTATATGTTCTTATATCACATTTTATAATGTATTCAGAACTCTTCTGAAGGACAAATATGGAGGTTCATTATGATACATTATGATACATGCAACCATGTACTTTGACCAACTTCATAACATGAAGACACAGTTTTCTATCAGCCAAGTGTTTACATACAATCATACAATTAGGAAACCACCTCAATATAGATGAAAATCTTTCAGGAAGCAACAGGGGAATGAATTTTTTTTCAATCACTCAAATAATATAAGTACTTTGGGGTAGCACAAACCAAACAAAAACTTCTACAAAAATACAGAGTCTTTGAAGAAATTAATTGAAAATATCAGAATATTAAGTTATTTCCAATACTCATTTATGGGACACATTAGCACAGTAACATGCTGTCGAACAAGAACAATGTATAGATTCAATGCAATTCTCATCAAATTTTTAACACAGTTCTGTACAGTCCCTAAAAGTACAACCCTCAACAACACATGGAAAAAATAAATGCAGGAATATTGTAATATTATTGTAATATATTTCTATTCTATTATGCAATTATATAAATAAATATATGTATATTATAATATACAATATTCTTTATAATACTGTATAATATAAAAATTGCTACAGGTATCACCACATATTTTAAGATTTAATACAAAATCATTCCTGGAAATAAAAACCATATTGTACTGAATTAAAAATTCAATTTGAATAATAAAATCTTTTTTTTTGTTGTTTTTTTTTTCGAGACAGGGTTTCTCTGTGTAGCTCTGGCTGTCCTGGAACTCACTCTGTAGACCAGGCTGGCCTTGAACTCAGAAATCCACCTGCCTCTGCCTCACAAGTGCTGGGATTAAAGGCGCGTGCCATCATCGCCCGGCTGAATAATAAAATCTAACTGAAGAATAAAACATGAATTCAATCACCTATAAATAACTTGATATTTTATAAAAAAGTTAAAATATCAAATTGGATAACAATATCTTCAATAAATTTCTATTCTCTATAGTTATATAAGAAGAATCCTAATTAATCTATAGTTCACCTGGCTGAAAATGTAAGGGAGAAAGACAATTGATGAAAGACTTCAGTATAAAACCAAAATACTGAACCTAACAGAGGAGAAAATAAAGAATGACCTCAATTAGAAGATGCTTTTATGATCAAAAGAGAATTAGCTCTTGGTTCAAAAACAACAATTACTAAATAGTACCTCAAGAAACAGAAAAGCTTTTCCAGTACAAAGGTCCCAATCAATAGAACAGAATAGTAGTCCAATGGAAAAAAAAAAGAAGTTTTCCATCCTACATCCAACAAGGATCTAATTTTCAAAATTTGTTTTAAAATTTAAAAAGAAAGAATAGATAAAATAAAAATAGTCTAATTAAAATGGGATAAAATAATAAACAGAAATCTCAACAAAGATAGTCAAATGTCAGCACAATTTTTAACGAAATGTTCATCATACTTCAACAGCAGGGAAATGAAATTAAAAAGTAATTTTTAATTAAAGTAAAAATTCTTACTCTTGTCAGATTAGCTAACTTCAATAACAAAAATGGCAGTACATATTGTTAAGATGTGAAATAAGGGAAAACTTGTTCATTACTGCTGGATGTGCAAAATTTCCTCAGCCACATGGAAACAACTATTTTAATTTCTCAGAAATTTGGAAATTGACATACTTCATCAACAACCTATTTTACTTTGGGGAATATACTTAAAATTTCCATGCTACCACAAAGGCACTTCATCAGCTCTGTAAATGACAGGTGTATTAATAGAAGATAGAAAGAACTAAACCAAATATCTCTCAAGAAAACAGAAAAAAGTGAAGCCAGGAAGAAATGTTTTTAAAAAATCAAAGAAATGGAATTTTTTTCAATATATAAAACTAACCAAAAGAAAGTGAAGAAGAGATGTACTATCTAAAATGACCTGTACATGATATGCACTCACACATAAGTGAATATTAACCCAAAAGCTTGGAATACTGAGAATACAGTTCAGAAACCACATGAAGCTGAAATAGAATAAAGACCAAATTGTGGATACTTTGGTCCTTCATAGAAAGGAAAACATAATGCTCTCTGGAGCAAATTCAGAGACAAAGTATGGAACAGAAACTAAACAAAAGATCTCCCAAAGACTGCCCCACCTGGGCATTCACTCTAGATATAGTCACCAAATCCAGACACAATTGTAGATGCCAAGAAATGCTTGATGACAAAAGCCTGATATAGCTGGCTTCTAAAAGGCTCTACCAGCATATGAAAAATACAGAGACAAATGCAGTCAAACATTGGACTGAGTGTGGGGTCAACAACGGTGGACATAGAGAAAGAACTGAAGGAGCTAAAGTGGTTTGCAACCTCATAGGAAGAACAACAATATCAACCAAGTAGAACTCCCAGAGCTCTCAGAGACTAAACCAGCAACCAAAGAGTATATATACATGGAGAGACCCATGGCTATAGACAAATATGTAGCAGAGGATGGCTTTGCAGCACATCAAGGGAAAAGAGGCTCTTGGTCCTCTGAAAGCTGGATGCCACAGTGTAGAATTTGAGGGCAGGGATGCAGGAGCTGGTTTTGTATAAGGCTATACCTATAGAAGCAGGGGGAAAAGATGGAATAGAGGGTTTTTGGGAGACAAACAAAGAAAGAAAATAACATTTGAAATGTACATGTAAAGAATATTCAATAAAAAAGGAAAAAGTAAAATAATACACCTGTAAAGACTAAAGAAACAGAAACCAATACTAAAATCTCCAAACAACAACAATTGAGAAAACAACAACCACAGCAACAATGTATAGGGTCATCTAATTTGCACAATCCTTTCAAATAAAGAAAACACTAAAACATAAATAAATAAGTTAATAAATAAATAAATAAATAATCCAATCACACCAATGAGGCTGGCAATAGTCAAATTTAGTGCTGAAATCAATCAACTGAAATAAAAGAGAATGATACTAAGAATCAAGCAAACTATGAGCTGGTTAATTGAGAAAATTAACAAGAGAAATAATCCTTAGCTAAAGTAAGTAAAGTGCCAGGGATAGTATCCAAATTACCAAACTCAGAAATGAAACAAAGACATAGCAACAGAAACTTAGGCAATTACATGAAAATCATTTGATCTTATGACAAAAGCCTATACTCAGAAGAACTAGAAAATCTATATGAAATGGGTGGTTGTGTAGTCATGTACCACTTACCAATGTTAAATTAAGATCAAATGAACTATCTAAATAATCCCACAAACCTTAAGTATATACAAATACTCATTAAAACATTCCATTAAAAAAAAAAAAAGACCAGGACCAGATTGATAGTTTTAATACAAAAGTCTATCAGACTTTCACAGAAAAGGTAATATCAATACTCCTCAAATTTTTCCACAAAAATAGAAAATAAAAAAGGAAAGTATTCTAATTTATTATATGGTGTTACTGTTAGTTTGATATCTAAACCAAACAAAGAGCCAACAAGCAAAAAAAAACCAAAAAACTATGCATAATTTCATTTATGTACTGCTATCGAAAAATTCTCCCTTAGAGGCCAAGGGGAATGAAGATTATCTAGCCAATAAACAGTCTAAATTCTTACCCATCCAACAGATACACAGCATTTTCTGAGACCCTTAATGATGTCTTCTGCTTGGGGACGAGAGTCTAGGATAACTGTTTTCAGAGACATTCAGACTGACAGCTGCCTAAAACAAATATGAACATCCATCAGCAAACATTGGTTAGCGCTCACAGAGTTTATAATAGAATAGTGGCAAAATGATTGATCAGAGAACGGGACAGGAACTCAATAAGAAGACCAACAGAATCAACTAACATGGATAACTGGGTACCTCAGAGAGTGAACAAACAAACAAAATCCATGTATGGCCTGAAGGAAAAAACTCTGTATATTTGGATTAAATGTGCAGCTTGGTCTTCATGTATGTTCCTGAAAAACTAGATTTGAGTCTCTTGTCATTGGAAATAGTCCTAAAACTAGGAAGCCTCAATTGCAGAGAGTTTGCCTTTGATGTCAGGTGCAAGAAGTGTAAGGTAGAGTGGATACACAATGGGCCTCCACATTTTCAATGCTTTCCTTTGGCAGGATTTAACATTCTTTTTAAAAATTATTTATTTGTTTACATTTCCAATGGTATCTACATTGCTGATCACACTTCCATGAAAAACTCACCCCATTTACTCCCCTTTGCCTATAAGCAGATGTTTCCCTACTTACCCACCTACACACTACTGCCTCACCCTTGTAGCATCCCCTTTTTCTGTAACATCAAGCCTCCATACAACCAAGAACCTCACCTATCATTGATGCCCCACTTGTCAGTTTGTTGCTATATATTTAGCAAGATTTATGGACAGAATTATGTATATATGTTGTTTTTTTAGTCTCTAGGGGGCTCTGTGGGGTGTGTTTAATTGATACTGGTGTTCTTTTTACGGGCTTGCAATCCCCTTCAGCTCCTTCAGCCATCACCTGTCTCTTCCATTGGTGTCTTTGATCTCATTCCAATGGTTGGCTGGGAATATTTGAATCTGTCTTAGTCCCTTGCTCGCAGAGCCTTTTAAAGAATAGTCATACTAAGCTCTTGTCTGCCAGCACAACTTGTCACCAGAAATAATGTTGGTGTGTGCTGTCTGCAGAAGAAATAGATTGCAGAGTGGAGTGATCTTTAAATGGCCTTTTCTTCAGTCTCTGCTCCAGATTTATGTCTGTATTTCCTTTATATGAGGATAGTACTGGGTTAATTTTTTTATATTGGTGGGTTGCCCCATCCCTCCCTGGGGGTCATGTCTATATACAGGAGGTGGTTTCTTCAAGTTCTATCTCCTTGCTGTTGCATATTTTGGTTAATGCCATCCACACATTAGGGAACCTCTAGCATTCCTGGATGCTAAAACATTCTAGTGTTTCCACAATATTCCTTAATCTATATTATAAAATAGAAAGAGAAAGAACACTAACTCACTTTTTCTGTGAAGCAACAATTACTGTGATACCTAAACCACACAAGAACCCAACCAAAAAAAAAGAGAACTTCAGATCACTCTCACTTATGAATATTGATGCAAAAATACTCAATTAAATTCTTGCAGACTGAATCCAAGAACACATTAAAAGCACCATTCACCACGATCAAGCAGTCTTCATCCCAGGAATGTAAAGTGGGTTCAATATATGAAAACTCATTAACAAAATCTACTATATAAACAAAGAAAAAGTCACATGATCATCTTTGTAGAAAAATACATTTGACAAAATATAGCACTTCGTGTTAAAAGTGTTGAAGAAATCCAGAATTCAAGACCCATACCTAAACATAAAAGCAATTTAATGCAAACCAACAGGCAATATTAAATTAAATGGAGACAAACTTAAAGTTATCTTACTAAAATTGGGCAAGAGGTAAGAATGCCCACTCTTCCTATATCTATTCAATACAGTACTGAAAGTGATAGCCACAACAATAAGACAACAAAAAGACATCAAGGTGATAAAAATTGGCAAAGAAGTCCAGGAACACTATTTGTAGATGATATAGTACACGTAAGAGACCCCTAAAAATTCTACCAGAGAACTTCTCCAGTTGATAAACAACATTAGTAATGTGGCAAGATATAAAATTAACTCAAATATATCAGTAGCCTTCCTTTATAGAGTATTTTTACTTCAAGAAAGGGAATTAATTCCCTGCATAATGATTTTGTATAAATTGTATCATTTAATTTACCTGCTTTCCGGAATAGTCTTTCAGACACCTGAGAGGATGCCAGGGGTGGTGATCATGTCAGTTATCATACTACACTGCTATTTCTTTTTTTCAAACATATTCAATTTTATTTTATTTTATTTTATTTTAATCTATCAGTTCACACACTTGGATGCTATATTTTTAAAAAATATTTTTAATTTAAATTAATATAATTTAATTTTATTATATCAGTTCTCATACTACAATGCTATTTCTTTTGTTGTTAACAATTTTTAATTTAACTTAATTTAATTATATCTGTTCTCACACTGCAATGTGATTTGTTTTTTAAAATATATTTAATTTAATTTTATTTATTGATTCTCACATTACAATGCTACTTCTATTCTTTAATATTTTTAAATTTTATTTTATTTTGTTATATCTGTTCTGATATTATCATTCTTTTTCTTTTTTTAATTTAATTTAATTTTTTATTAAATATTTTATTTTATATTGTTTTGTGTTTTTTATTTTTATTTTGTTTCTTGTTTATTGCATATTTTATTTATTTACATTTTAGTTGTCATCTTCTTGCTCCATTGACCCCCCCAGAGAAACCCTCTTCAATCCACTCTTGTCCATTTTGCTTTTATACCATTGTAATGACATGTATTAGAAATGCAAATCTGTATACTTGAGAATGAAAGTAAAATAGCTCTAATTTAAATGCAGACATTGATGGATGACAAATACATATTGAGACATCTACATGCCATAGTTTGTGCCATTGGCTTGGAAGATTCGTATATTAATTTCATTTATGTAGTTCTAGATTATATATGTTACATATATAATATGTAATATGTAACATACTATATAATATATATTATATGTATTATATATAATATATACTATATATAATATAATATAATATAAAGTATAAAACGTTTATTATGTCCTATACTATATACTATATAGTATATATTATGTACTATCTACTATCTACTAACTACTGCATACTCTATGTATGTATATACATATATATACATATTTACAGTATGCTCTATACTATATAGTACATACTATATTACTATATACTATACAGTGTAAAATATATAATATATAATTTGATCCATGATATATAACATATTATAACATATATAATATATATTAGATACATTATAATATATATACTATATATGTTATTTAAAGGTTATGTTACATAAATATAAATAATGCATAATATAACTAATTATATATAATATAAAACATAATATACATCATATACAATATGTAAAGTAATATAACATGTGCTACATAATCTAGAACATATATAATATATTATGCATAATATATATAATCTAATGTAATATATGTGTATATATGATATATGAAATTTAGAATGTATACTTTTTAGATTATATAAATAATTTATATGTGTTTATACACACATACACACACACACACACACATATATATATATATATATATATATACATATATATATATTAGCTTTAGGTTTTCAAGTGTTCTTAAGTGGATTACAACTATAATGGATGTCTGCTGTTAGTTTTGATCAAACATGCTGGTTTAGTCAGATTATAAATTTTAAGAGGAAAGCAAGGCTTGCTATGGCTTAAATGAATGCTTTGTAGAATCATTGTAATGACCCCATAGATTTATCATCCTCATAAGTCATCAATAAATGTAATATATCATTATAAAACAAATGCACAGAAACTGTCTCAATCAATCAATCATAATCAATAAATCACTATAAAACAAACCCAGAAAATCTTTTTCTTAATCAATCAATCTTACTGAATACATCGTTATAAAGCAAACTCAGAGAAACTCTGTCTCAATCAATAAATTATAATCAATATGTCATTATAAAGCAAACCAATAGATACACTGTCTCAATCAATAATAATAAATACATCACTATAAAGCTTTTCCCAAGAAACTCCGTTTCAATTAAGCAATCATAATCAATACGTCATTAAAAAGCAAAACCAAACTGACTCAATCAAGCATAATAAATCATTATAAAGCAAAAATCTATTAATTTCCTCATATTATTCCATATTACATTATATGGCATATTATTATGATAATGTATTATATTCTGATATTAATATATTATAATAGATTATAATATTCAGTTATGAAAAGAATATATTAAATTTGTTCATGGCAATTATTTATTTTAAGATTTTATTTTTTTTCTAAAGTGTAAATTTAAATATAATGTATATTAAATATCCAATAATATAAAGGACATTAAATATATCATACCCTATTATATTATATTTTATAGTATTATCTATTTATATATTCTATAATATTAATATATTATTATAATATGTTGTATATATTGTATTATCCAACAATAAAATAGGATATATTGAATTTCATGTCATTATTCACTTTTAGATTCTGATATTTTTCTAAAATATAAGTGTAAGTGAAATGTCAATAAAATATCAAATAAATATGAATATATTAAATATATTATATTTATTATATTACATTATATTGTATTATATTTTATATTATGGGGCAGTGGGCTGTGAGAAGCATCTGGGTGCTTGGTGGAGCTTGGAACCCCAGTCCCTTATTGTACAGCAGGAGTTTGGCTCTGGTCCTGGGTCCTGGTTCTTTTTGTTTAGCTTCAACCCCCCACCACACCTCTCACAGACAAGTCTATGGGCAACAGTCAGGAGGAACACTCCTCAGGTTCTAGAGAGATTTACATAATAATGAGATTCCTGAAAGCCAGAGGGCAGAGCCAATTAAACATTTTCCCCAGCCCCTCCCCACTCTTTACCTCCCTATTTAACTTAAGTCTGCTCTGGGTTTGGTGGGGGGGGTGCACATCCAGATCCATCTGCATCTGCCATAAAAATAAAGGCTGTAAAACTCATGGACTTTCACGTGTCATTAGGACTATGCCATGAGGAACCTTTGAGCCACAGCAGCCGTGCCTAACTTTACCCTGGATGAACACTCAGAATTCCCAGCACCCTTACCTATAGCTGGCACAACCAATGTGCTGCTTGATCACCCATGCAACCAAGCAAGTACAGTAACCTCTCTCCTACAAGGTGCTGTCAGGGCCTCTTTCTTCCCTTCCCCTCATTTGTCTTGGCTGTGGTCTAGCTAGTCATGCTTCCACCTGCCCTTAGTCTTGGTACTTCTGCGGCCTCTTGGTGGTCCTAGAGCTCAAGGGCTTGAGACCAGTCAGTCCCTGACTAGGATTTCCAATCCAAGAGCTCTGCACCCCTGCAGAATCAGAATGAGGGAGAACTTCCCCAGCCAGGCAGGTCCCCATAGCATCTGGTGCTGTGCGTAGAGTGAACTCAGTCAAGATTCATGTGCTCCAGTCTCTTTAGAGCAGTGGGAATCACAACAGTCCAACAAGATTCAAGAAGCCATGCCTGCACCCATGTGCAAACTAATCATTTCCTGCCTATTCAACCAAGCTAGCAGACCCTGTCAAGTGAATGATGCTCACCCCATAGGGCACTGCCAGAGCTCTCCCTCATGCCCCTCTTGTATGCAGGCTGGTTCAGTCCCCAGTCTCAACTTTTCTTCAGCTTTCAGCGGCACCTGGGAGACCAGGACTCTGAGACCAGTTAATCTCCACAAGCCTTCTTCCCCGGGAGCCATCATTCAAGAGCTCTACATCTCACAGAACTTCAGACTGAGTGAGAACTCCCCACACCAGACAGGCCCCGTAGAGCCCGCTGGTGCAGTGTGGTACCAACTTAGTCAAAGATTCTGCACTTCTGCTTCTGCCGTGCTGAGCCACAGTTCCAGTCAACTGAGTTGTGGCAGACTCAAGGACCCACAACACAACAGAGACTCACAGTCACACATTGCTTAGTGTCGACCTACAACATTATATATGTGGTAGAAGATGGTACAAAGCCAGCTGCAAGAACACCCCCCAGCTGGCGCCCATGGAAAAAGCCTCTCCATGGACAGTGAGTAAATCTAGCCTGGTTTACAAGACCAGATGGGCCTCTTTCTCTGTCTTCCCTCCTCTCTCTCTCTCTCTCTCAATCTCTCTCTCTCTCTCTCTCTCTCTCTCTCTCTCTTTCTCTCCACGTGTTCATGGCTAGTGTCTTCTCTCTGATACTTAGCTTCTACCAGCTCCTTCCTAGTTCAAAAATTCTTTCATGCTGCCTGCTAGCATAGGTTTTGTTTCTCTCTTTCTTTCTTCCCACATGTTCTCCAATTCAACAAAGATGGTGGCAACTCCCTAATCTCCACTCTCTGTCCCTCCCCCAAGGGGTGTGTGCTAGCTTTTCAAGAGCACTGGCTCTGAACTTTAGTCCCCAGTGTTTCTCCCCCAATGGATCATTCTTTAGCACACAACCTGATAGCATAGGCTTTTCCCCTCTCTCCTCCATCATTTGTGACCGGCTAGAGCTACTTAGCCCAGCCAGCTTGCCTAGAACCCTGTTTGCTTTCTTTGCTCTTGTGTTCCTCACAGTTTTTTCCTTGTAACTAAAAACACCAGGCAGGGCATGGTTGCCACATGCCAGCTTCTCCCAAGAGCTGCAGGCTCCAACCCAGCTCCCACGTGTCTCTTATGGCTTAGTCTTTTACACAAAATCTCACTACTTCTGAGTCTCCTATGTTTCTTGCTTTGAGCTTTTCTTCAAGGTTGGCCTTTCTTTTTTTGTCTCTACATTTAGGATTTATCAGTTAAGAAAAAAGAAAAAAAGAAATACAGGTGGCCTCTCTGGAACACCCTGCCACCATGTGGTAGAACAGTCACCACATGGCAGGGCAGGCCCTTCCCTCATTGCTTCTAAACCAGCCATTAATACTTCTTCTCCCCAACATGAATACCTACAACAATGTTCAGGCTTCTCAACTGAAAATTTTCTTGTTTATGTTTAAATGTTTCCTTTTCTCTCTAATACTCATGATATATGTCTAACATTCTTTTTTTAACTTTTAAGATTTCTTCAAGGTTCAAAAATCATCTAATCTACTTCCACACGTCAAGTCAACTATCCTGATCACCATTTTTCAGCTTTTAATTAACAGCTCATTTCATTTTACAAACAAACTGTTGCTGCCTAACCCAGATACACAATTAACATGATGTTTTCTTCATCAGCCATCCAAAACAGAATCAAAGATACATTCCAGGACTAAAATTTCCTCAAACACCTTTGCCTTTCTAGGATCTTAAAGACAGACCATGCATGATGTTCTCATTCCAGAGTAGCTTAATACTGGCTACTCACCCTTTACAGATACTCCCCTGCAAGAGTGCTGCTTTTCTGTTGTAATTATCCTACAGGCACACCCACATATCCAGCAGAGACAATGTCATCTCCTGAAATCTGCCTGGAATACCAAGCTAACTCTTTCCAGACACATATGACTGAAGATGCCAGAGACACCCTGAGACCCAGAGAAGACAGACCTAGACCTTCCAGCTACAGATGAACATTTTATGCCAAAGTCAAATAGCTAAAAGTTACATGTTAGAAAAATATAATGTCTATCTAGGTTAATCAGATGTCATTATTCTCAAACTGTACTACCTGTCTTTAATTGGTTCAATGATCCCTTGCCTTCACAAACCCCACCCTCAATGCCCTTTAACTTGTGGCTTAATTGTGCTATACCCTATACCTCTCATAGTGTTTTCTTTTGACTTCCTCATTCAAAATTTTCACTACAGATGACACAGAGATTCCCCTCCTTTTATGAAAGAATCTCTTCTCATTTTTTGTGGCATGTAGGACCATGATGGGATAAATGGTTTTGGTCAAAGCACTAACTATAAAGCCCAGAGTTGCAACAGGTGTCCATTGCCTGTAAGGGATGGGCATCTATTCTGCTGCACTAACAGAATACAGGCTTTTTACACGTTGTGTGAAACTCTATTGACCTGCACTGTTCAATCATGTTCAGGGAAATATAGCTTCACCTAAAGAGCACAGGTAGAGGGAATGACTACAGGCATCAGGCCCTAGAGAGATCTACATACTAATGAAATGCCTGAAGGCCAGAGGGCAGAGCTAATTAAACATTTTCTTCCCAGACCCTTGCCTCCTTCTTCCTTCCTACTTAACTCAGGTCTGTCCTGAGTTTTATGGGGGTGCACAACCAGATTCAACCATCATCCATCATGCCAATAAAGCTGTTTTAGAAACCCATGGATGTTCTTGTGTCATTGAGGCCATGCCAGGAGAAACTCTGAGAAGGCCTTTAATGAGTCACTGTAGCTGCAGCAGTCACACCTAACTTCCTGACTGGAGGAACTTTATGCCAACCACCTTACCCACATACACCCAGGTCACAAACTGGACCTGCTTCAGGGACATTAAGGGCCTAGTTTTTTCACTAGAGGACACACAGAGAATAGATACATAGATATACACACACATACACACACAGAGAAAAAGAGAGATAAAGACAGAGACAAAGAGCAACTCTGTTCTCCCAGTTTTCTGGGACCTGAGACTGTCAATCTGTTAAGTCCATACCATGTTTATTCTTCCAGAAATCCCTAAACGTAGCAGAGAAGGCCAGGTGTATTTTGTGCATTCATCCTGGCTCATCTCCCTGAATGTTAGGGAAGGAAGCTAGTCTGTAGAAGCCCAGACTTTGCTGCCTGTTTGTGTGTCAGGCATCAGAGCCAGGAGGCTTTCATGCGACGCAGTTTGGATGGTTCCCTGGTAGCCTGGCCTGTTTTGGACATGGTAGGACCCCGAAGGGTTGCTATACCTTGACTGAAACTTTCCGTGTGCTGCTGTTTACTAAGTAACATTCTGCAGTTCCTCTTAGATCAAAACATCCTGATGTAGGTATAGTGCCACAGGAAGGGAATTTATACTTGACGTCCTATTGCCCCTCAGTTGAGTTCCTGTTATTGTTTGATTTTGTGGTTTTCTATTTCTCCTGGATTAATGTATATATATTGAACCTGCCCAGTAAAAGCTTTTGAATTCTCTTTTAGCAAATGACCTACATCTGATTCTTTCTTTAATCCTCCAGGCCTATGCCCAGGCTTGGTACCTTGGCAGCGCTGGAGCTCTCTGGACACCTTTGAGTGTACAACATACTCTGGCTGTTTCTACTCACTTGGAGCCTGACCTAAGACAATGCCTAGCCTCCTTGCCTTTTTGGGCACACCATGAGGTTTCTTGCATAAGATGATGGTGGAGCCTCCCAGACCATTGAAGGGTTCTGGGCACTTAGGTAATTTACTGACAGACCTGGGACACCTACACCCACCTGAAGCATAGTTAGAGGATAGTTCCTTTACTTAAAAAAAAGAAAAGCCAGAGATAACAACCCAAGGGTGTGTAGAGAGGGCATCCTATAAGGCAGGTGCTGTGCAGGGAAAGGGACCCATATCACTCTAATGAACAGGGATTGGCATGAAAAATCATCCACAAGAAGCCAGATGTAGCCCGACTGCAAATGCCTGTGTAGAGAGGTCCCATGATTCTGTGCTGAGGACAAGGACATAGCCAAAGAAGGAATGAATATTTCATCCCATCCTGGATCCTTTAGTCTGGTTAGTGTCCATCAGGATTTTTCCAGTGTGGAAGGAGGTGAAAGTAAAGGCATAGGTAGACAGTGTAACCATTCTAACAAAAAATAGACAAAGAAGAGTTTCTATCTGTGAAACAGTTTTTTCCTGGATGAATCTGGTCCAGATGAGACAGTCTATTTCTTCTCTCTGAAACAGAGTTGGAGTGAGAATGATGAGTCCAGGTGGGATGGAGTTATGCTTGAAATACAGTCAGCATTATCAAGATGACTGCATAAACTCCTTTATTGACAGTTATCATTTCTTCTTTTTGAAATGTAAAGATGTACACTTAGTCCATCCTTGGAATGAATGACAAGGTAGCAAGGAGGGAACAGAGACTGAAATCTGGTTCTGATTAGAGAGTCTGGAGATACATTAAAATGAATTGACTGGTAATTTTCTCAATGAGATAGTCTCTTGAATAAAACAACATGAAAGGTGAGCTTTTGAACACATTTATTTTTTGCTCAGTCTCTGTCTTTTTTTATCAGATATTTTATTTATTTACATTTCAGATGTCATCCACTTTCCCCATTTCCCCTCCATAAAACCAACAATTTCAATCTCCCTCCTCCCTTTTACTTTTATACCATTTTAATGACATGCGGGTATTAAGGTAATTTTTAGGCTGAGTGTCTAGCAATATGATAGATTCAAATAATCAAGGAATAAGTAAGACAATAAACACAAATAGTCAAAGAACAAGCAAGGCATTAGAGCCAATTACGTGAACACTCCCATGATCACTGTTTCTAAGGGCTTATCAGGATGACCCAAATATCTGAACCTACTTCCCTGCCCTATTCCAAATTTATTTTCATGTCTGAAGACTATTTCCTTGTTCTAGCCTAAAATTTAGATTTCTACCTGAAATTACTTCTTTATTCTAGCCTAAGATTTAGATTCCTCCTGAAATTGCTTCTTTGTTCTAACCTAATATTTAGATTCCTACCTGAAGTTACTGCCTTGTTCTTGGCCAATGTTGTACTCCTGCCATGCAGCCCATTTCCTTGTCCTTGGCCAATGTTATATTTGTGCCAAGAAGCCCACTTCCTTGTTCTTGGTCCATGTCAGATTCCTGCCAAGCAGCCCCAAAGGCGCTCCACCTCTCCCTCCTTTTTATTTCAGTAACAAGACTGAGCCTCTCTTAGGTCATTCTGACAAGAATGCCTTTCTTACCTTTCATGGAATATGCAATATCTAAAGCAATGCACTTCTGTCTTAGGTTAGTAAGGCTCAGTGCAGAATCTTACCCATCCTTGGCTTGCCAGCATGTTAATTTGAAAACTGTCTTGGGGTCCATTTTCAGGTTCAAGCCATATACTTTGGCTGCCAACATTTTGTTGTTAAAGAAAAGCTTTAACCATTGTGGGTGGGAATAAAGGTATTCCTGGGACAAAAATGGCTAGCATGATCAAGCTATATATGACATACTTGACGCTTTACCAAAGTAGAAATACTGACCTCAGGCCATAGGTAATTTTAATCTGCAGTCTCTATGACATGAATGCTCAGCAGAGCAGCAATCTTGAAATTCATAAGCTCCCTATGTATCATTAACACATCCAGAGAGGTGTTAGAATGTGCCAAATATACTGCAAGTGTCCTTAATTTTTTTTTAATTATATTATTTTTTAAATTATATTATAATTATATTTAATTATCTAAATAATTAAAAATAATTTCCTAATTATGACTACCACTGTAAATTTTAGAACTAACATAAATCCAATGGTTATTGGCATGACACTCGAGATGACTCCTTAACCTTAAATTCTGAACCTCCTTCCATTAATTTGAATAAGATATAAGATAAAGAGTATCAATCTGTTCTTCCAAATGCCTATCTAAATCCTCTGGTATATTCAACACATTAGTAACATTTTTTTTTTGCTAAATGATTAACAAAAGTAGCTGACTTAACTTCTTTTGTCACAGCAATTGCAGAAGCAGTGGTGTTAGCAATTAATGAATTAATGTAATTACAGTTCTTATACCAGCAATAATCAAATCCACTACCCTCTTGCTTCTGCTTAGAGCCTGACTCATTTCTTCCAGTACTTGCAAGCTATTTTTAGAATACAAGGGTTCTGTGATATTCAGGGCACTAAAACAAAAGCTGGCTGATAGACCTTGGTAACTGACATGCCAGATTTCAAAACACAAACACAATTAGAAGGTGTACAATCAATGAATCTTATACTAAATACTGTAGAAGCAAAATATTTTTAACTTGACAATTAAAAGAGCCTGAATGCATGTGCTAACACTTGTTTAAAATACAGATCCTGCCCCAACTTTATCTATTGCTAACATAACATCATAGAGAATTGCAGCTAATTTCCAAATATGTTTCTGAAAATGTCCAGAACCAGACTTCCAAATGAAGACTGTTATTTTCAATATTAGATTGATTTCTAGACCAGTTCATGATCGAGTCTGAATAACTGGTCATATTTAATACAAGAGGCATTATAACTTCTATTTTTGATTCTCTGTTCCACAAGGGCTAAAAACTTGAGGCAAGGCAGCTTGTCCCATGAGGGGTATAGGTAAGCAATGGTAGATTGGGAACGTATGTCCAATACAACTTCCAAGTCAACATTGTCAGAGCACTCGGGAATCTCACAGGTCAGCTCATTCTTTGTCCTGGCATCAGCATGTCTCACCCATTGCTCTGGCAACCACCATGGTCCAACAGCATCCTGCAGAAAAAACACAAACATGCCCTCTTCCCCATATTAAATACCTGATTTGGATCATGCCATATGCCAGTAATTGAATGCTTTCCTTTCACCTAGGCATAAGTATGCTTAGTTGTAGAATGCAGTAGATACTCAGCAGAAAGTTCCTTGGTATCTTTTTATTTTTTAATTAAAATAAAAAATGAAAAGATCATGATTTAAATAAATTTGTGGTGTACAGGGGCATATCTCCCCCATTTTTATCTTATGAAGATATTGTTTAAAGGTCTAAGGGCCCATTCCATAGTCTCTTGTCCTTTACAATTATAAGGAATCCCTGTAATATGAGATAATGCAAAATTGCTGCTAAAAACTCTCAAATGTTCAACTGCATAGCCAGTTCCATTATCTGGGGTTTGTTTGTTTGTTTGTTTGTTTGTTTGTTTTTCTTTCTTTTATTATTGGGTACTTTATCTACATTTCAGATGTTATCCCTTTTCCCTATTCCACCTTTCAAAAACCCCTTAACCCATCTTTCCACCTCCTATTTCTATGAGGGTGAGCCCCCACCAACCCACTCATTTCCACCTTTCCACCCTCAAATATCCCTCACTGGGGCATGCAGTCTTCAAGGGAACAAGGCCCTTCTCTCCCACTGATGCCAGACAAGTCCATCCTTCTCTACAAATACATCTAGAGACATGGTTCCCTCCATGTGTGTTCCCAGTATAGCTGTTTAGACCCAGGGAGCTCTGGTTGGTTGGCATTGCCATTCTCCTTGTGCAAACTCCTTTAACTTCTTCAGTATTCTCTCTAACTCTTCCACTGGGAACTGTTGGATCAGTTTGATGGTTAGCTATGAGCATCCATCTCTGTATATGTCAGGGTCTGGAAGAAAACACAATTTTGTATGGATGAATCTGGTCTTTAAAGGGTACATTTTTCTCTAAAAAAAGATGTAAGAAACAAGTAATAAAAATGTTATAGTTGGACCAAATTTACAGGTTTGTAAAATCAGTTTAGAGATGCTGGACTCAATATGGTTTATGTATTTAACATATCCTGATTGCTGAGCTTTATAAGTCCAGTGAGGTTTCCAATTTACAATTAAGGCTAGAATATTTTAGCTATTGCTGAGGTGAAAGTAGGCCAGTTGTCTAATAATATTGACAACAGGTTGCCCTGACCTAGAAATAATCTTGTGTAAAAGAGGCTTGACTACAGTCAGAGAAGTCACTCTTTAGTTGAAAAATAGTCATTCTACCCATGCTGACGAAGTTGTCGCGGCCAGCTCTGCTCTACCTGACTTGAGACAAAAGACGTAACAATGCCTGAATAATTATAACAAAAAATGTTGTGGCTTGCTGTGCTCTGCTTTGCTTGGTCTCTCAAGGTCTGGGATTAAAGGCATATGCCACCACTGTCTGGCCCAAAATGCCCCTCTAGTCTTCAGGTCAGGGTCTAGAGAGAGAGAAAGAGTGAGGATAAAGGGGAGAGACTCTAGGAATGGAGAAAAGACAGAGGTTCTGATCCAGTCTCTTTTATTGAAGGAAAATCTGGGGTATTTATACACTTTTGCCACACCCCTTGTAAAGGCACGGATATGATCTAAGCCTTGCAGGCGTAAATACCACGTGTTCCTTACAGGCATGGATAGCTGCTTTCCAGCCGCTATCTGTTAAAAGTTGGCTCCCAACAGGTTCCCCTTTTTAATTATTTTTTCAAAAGGGAAGGCTGAGAAAACTTACAGAAACTGTGCCTGGCTTATGTTGGAACAAAGGACGCCAGCCTCCCTTTCCCATCCTTGGATACTCAACAGTCATTGGTTTAGCTCCTGTCTTACGATGGTGAGGCCTCCCTTCTTTTAGGGACAAGGGTCTCGATATATTCTCTTAACCATCTTTGACTATCTGGCTTAGTGCGTAAGTTAGGGGTTAATCCTCATCAGTCTTGATGACAGAGGTTTCAGAGTCCTCTACTTCCAGCCTGTAATAATGGGCCTGTATGGGTTTCATTTGAATAGCATCTATCTGTTGCCATACAAAAGCCTTCAGTCTGTTGAACAGCATAAACCCGAGAGACAAGAGACTTATTGCCTAAATAGTCGGTATAACAGCAACACTCTTTTTAAAGGGCAACACACAGAAATACAGAACTGATCTTAGCTTTGATCTTAATAAAACAAGAAAGGAAATTCCCTGTCCCTGTTCAATCAATCTCAAACCCAAAAAACAACTATAATAACTGTGGTAGTAGGTTTAAAAAATGTACCCCACTAAATTATAGGTCAGGAAATCGAGTCCAATAGAGCCACCCTGGAGATTCAGGTAGTGATGTCACCTTCAGCATTGAGAACTTCCCAAGTCAGCTTTGCTCATTGATCTGTTCCAGTTTGAAGGCAATTGTGAAGCATCTTCATGTTTCCTTCATATTTCCTGCAAAGAAAAAATAGGCTTCTCAGGGGGATTCTCCTCCCTGGATTTGTCATTGCTGTCTTTGTTTAATCAGTCTTTCTGGCAGCCAACATGCAGCATTTGCAGTTTGGGAATATATGCAAACAGAACCTCTTCCCCAAATAAGCACTGGATCTGGCCCATTCCAAGTTCCAGTTAATGGGTCTTTCCAGAGGACTGTTGCAAAATTCTTTTTGGTATCAGGATGCCAGAGTCTATCTTGAGCAGATTTTCCTTCAGAATCCAAAGTTAAAAAATTGAAAATAAAGAGTGCATGATGAAGGATATTTCTGGGGGATCCCTTGGTAGGACACTATTCCCCTTTTTTAATTTTTTTCAAATTGACATTTAATCATTTGATGTTCCCTTTCTACCATTCCTTGACCCTGTGGATTATATGGAATACCCATTTTATGTAGTATTCCCAATTTTTCACGGAATTCGTGGAAACTGGAGCTTGTGTAACCTGGGCCATTGTCAGTTTTTATTCGTTTAGGCACACCCAATACAGCAATTGTAGCAAGCACATGAGTGATCACAAGCTTGCTTGCTTCTCCAGTTTATAATGTCACATAAATGAAATCATTGTATGTATCTACACATACATGTATATATTTTTGATTGCCAAATTCATTATAATGAGTAACATCCATTTGCTAGAGATTGTGTGATATCAATCACTTTGAATTTACACCCAAATGAGGAACTGGTAAAAGTTTAACACATAATTGACATTATTTGACAATAATGTCACATATTTGACAATTTGTCTAGCTTGTTCTCTGGTAATTTTAAACATAACTTTTAAAGTTTTAGAATTAAGGTGATGTAACTCATGAGCTTCTATGGCCTGATCCAAATTAGATGGCAGATCTGATAAAGTCACTGCAGCTACACGAGTAGCTAGATCTGCCTTGGTGTTTCCTTCAGAGAGAGGACCTGGTAGCCCAGTGTGGGCTCTCAGGTGTCCTATAAAGAATTTACACTTTCTTTTCAAAATTAATTGTTGGCACTGTAAAAACAAAACGGCTGCTCCTGAGGAACGCTTTATTTGTGCAGCAGTTTCTAACAAAGGGATAGACTGAGCTATATATAAGCTATCTGTGCAAATACTAATGGTTTGATTTGGAAATTTTTGAAACACAGCAGTAACAGCATGTAATTCAACCAACTGAGCTTACACAGATGATGTAGCAAAGGAGATTACTTGATCTTTAAAGGCATAAGCAGCTGTTCCTGATGAAGAACCATCAGTGAAAACTAGCAATGCTTCCTTGATAGGTGCATGTGCAGTATGAGTTGGAAAAACAAATGCATGGTGATTACAAAACTGAACCAATTTATCTGGTGGATAATGATTATCTATCTGACCAGCAAATGAGGCACATGTAATAGGCCAAACTCAGAACTCTGCATAAGCCAATCAACCTGATGCCTTGTATAGGGATGTACGATGACATCAGGATCTTTTCCAAAATATTTTTTGGCTGTTATCTCTGCCTAACATAATCATATCTACTACAGCCACATAGTATGAATTAAGAACCTTCTTGGGGAATGAGGGAAGATGAACACATAATATGGGTGCAGTTTGCCAAAAAACTGCAGTAGGAGTTAGGTTAGTGTCAAAAAAAATATATATATATAGGCTTAGAATAATTAATATGAGTTACAAATTGGGATGAAATAGCACGCTCTATCTTCTGTAAAGCTTTTCTACTCTCCTCTGTTAGAGCCTTGTCAGACTTAGGGTCAGGATCTCCCTTGAGCATATCAAACAGAGGCTTCGATTTTCTAGTGGTGAGTTTCAAATATGGTCGTAGCCAATTAATGTCTCCCAGTAGTTTTTGAAAATCATTAAGTGTTTTAAGGGAATCAGTTCTCAGTGTGGCCTTACTATTAATAATACATGGAACCATTAATCTGAAATCCTAAATAAGTATATGAATCTTGTAATTGTACCTTTTCTGGTACTATTTGTAACCTTGCAGTTTGTAAAGCTGTTCTAAGATCATCAAAGCACTGGAGTACCTGTTTTCCATCTTTTCCAGCTCTTAAAATATCATCCATGAAATGAATCATGTAGATTTGCCTCCACATAATTCTAACATCCTCTATGGCAGAAGCCACAAACTTTTGGCACAAGATAGGACTGTTAGCCATACCCTGAGGCAAGACCTTCCATTGATATCTTTTCATAGGTTCTCTAAAGTTTATAGAGGGAACACTGAAAGCAAAGCACTTTCTATCATTAGGATGCAAGAGGATAGTAAAAAAACCAGTCTTTTATATCTATAACTGTTTTATAATAACTTAAAGGTATGGCCACCAGTGTGGGCAGCTCAGGTTGTAAGGCTCCCATCCTAATGATAGTCTGGTCACATTAATATCCCTCAAGTCTTACAACAATCTCCACTTTCCTGACTTTTTCCTAATGAGAGATATTGGGGTATTCCTGGAAGAGTTACTCTCTTCTAAATGTCCTACCTGTAATTGCTCCTGCTCTAGCAACTGGGCAGCTTGTAATTTTTCGGTGGTTAGAGACCACTGATCCACCCAGATGTGTGAGTCCCCCTTCCAGGTGATGGGATCTGCACAATGCCCTAGGGGTGCAGCTGAATCAGTAGCCCCCAACAAAAATACCCCAAGCCTCTTCTTCCAGTGTTACCATAAACCTCAATAGGATGAGTAATTCCATCTTTACTTTTTCCTAATCCTTTCCCTGGGGAAAATTTAGAGTTTATCATTTGAGCTGTAATTACTTTATTAGGGCTGCACATAATCAATCCCAACTGGGATAACAGATCTCAGCCCCAGAGATTAATGGGAAGGCCTGAGATGACATAGGGTTGTATATTTCCTGTTTTTCCTTCGTTATCTTTCCACATCAGCACCTTAGAGCTTTGTTGTGGGTTTTGACTTTGGCCAATACCCCTTAAGTTGGTTAAGATTGGGGTCAGAGGCCAGGTGGCAGGCCAATCTCTTTGTTTTAGGACACTCACATCAGCTCCTGTATCAACCAAGCCTTGAAATGCCTTTCCATCAAGCCAAATTGTCATCATAGGTTTTTGTTTAACTATGGGCTGTACCCAGTATGCATCAGAAGAACCAAAGCCTTGATCCCCTCTTTTAGGATTCTTATACTAGTGATTAGTAGGGTACAATGGATGTAACAATAGTTGAGCTATTCTCCTTCCTGTAGGAATGGTGACTATATCCTGAATTGCCTGTGCTATTACCTTAATCTCACCCTGATAATCATTATCTATAACTCCAGGAAAAATTTGTAGTCCCTGCATAGTAGTACTGCCACTTCCCACTATCAGGCCAAACACATTTGGATAGAATGGTCGAAACCCTGCAGTGGGTAAGGCCTGAGGTCCCATTTCTGGGATTAATACTGTGTGGGTGGCAGAACTGAGGTCCAGCCCTGCACTTCCTGGTGTTGCTCAACTAAGTTCAGAAAGGGGTTGGTCTTTGCTGGTAAGACACTAACTGCTCCATAAGCCTGTTTTGGCTTGCATTGGTTTGGAGCCTGGAGCTGGTCCCTGTTCTTATTTCCCTGATTATGAGAAAAGGTGTGTTTTTTTGAGCATCTCTTTTGGACCTACATTCTCTAGTCCAATGCCTTCCATGTTTGCAATGTGGGAAGAGCTGTTTGCTGGGCTGTCTCTGGGTTAATTCATTTTCTGCTTTGCAATCTCTTGCAAAGTGTCTAGGTTTGCCACATTTAAAACAGGCCTTTTTATCTCTTCTTGCCAAAAATTCTCTTACTGATTGTCCTTGCATGGCAGCCGCCGTAGCTAAGCCCTGTTAGTAGAAGGGACCTATGTCAGAACAGAGTCTGACAATCCCTGTAAGGTCTGTCTTATTCCTATAGGGTCTAATGTCTACTTGACAGGCAGAATTGGCATTTTCATATGCAAGTTGTTTCACATAATCTACACCTGCCTCTGCATTACCAAAAATCCTCCCTGCTGTTGTCATTAATTGATGAACAAAGTCAGAAAATCGTTCATCAGACCCTTGTCTGACTGCTGTTAAAGATGCACCAGGGTCTCCCTTTACCAGGAGTTTACACCAAGTCTTCATGGCTGCATTTTGAATTTGAGTGAATAAGCCTGTGTCATATTGCATCTGGTTATCACTAGAAGCAAGTTGCCCTTCTCCTACTAAGGCAGCAAAGGACAAACCATTGCCTGCCTGAATGTTTCTACTTGCTGTCTCTTTACAATTCTTATGATACATGATTTCCAAATGAGATAGTCTCCACCACTAAGAACTGCTCTCACTAACGTATTTCAATCACTAGGAGTCAGCCACTCCTCTGCCACAGACTCTAAAATTGCAAGAGTAAAGGGAGCATTGGCACCATATTGAGATACGGCATTTTTTTAATCTTTAATAATTTGAAAATTAAACCCTGTGTGATGCCTTCAAACAACCCCTTGAGCATCTCTGGTCTCTGATATAGGGAAAGCCTCAGCGTCTCCCTCTGGCTGATCTGTAGCTGAACTAAAGCTAGAGGATAGGGACTGCTTTTGGACACCGGGTTGAGGAACGTGAAAATCCGGAGGATTTTCACAGTTGGCCTCTGGAGACCTCTTTCCTGTCCTTAAATTTTGTAGCTGATTAATTCAGTCCTGATACTCTTTTTACAAACTCTATTTTAAGACTAGACATTTTAAGACTAGAAATTTTATCCTGTAACTCTTTTTTGGGATCTACAACTACTGTCTCCACAATGGGAGCCTCTGGAAGTGGATACACACGTTTCTTTTTATTTTGAACATGAAAGACAGCATTCAAACAAGGAAACAAAAGCAGGCAATTAACACATGTGAGCAGCAAGCAACAAAACAAAAACAGAGAGTTAAGTTCAGGCTGAGTTATTTCTTGCCCCCATTTTCATTGTATCTTTCTCAATGTGGTAGATTCCTGCGGCACTCAGCAGATTCTTATAACATCTTAACTGGGTCTCTAGTTCCCTCTGCCTGTCATTAAGCGCCAGAAGTGTTGAGGCCGGCTTGCTGTACCTGGCTTGAGACAAAAGACTTAACAATGCCTGAATAGATACTATAACAAAAAATGTTGCCACTTGCTCTGCTCTGCCTGGCTTGGTCTCTCAAGGGCTGGGATTAAAGGTATATGTCACCACTGCCTGGCCCAAACTGCTGCTCCAGTCTTTGGGTCAGGGTCAAGAGAGAAAGAGAGAGAGAGAGAGAGAGAGAGAGAGAGAGAGAGAGAAGGGGAAGAGACGCGAGGAATGGAGAAGACAGAGGTTCTGATCCAGTCTCTTTTATTGAAGGAAAATCTGGGTGATTTATACACTTTTGCCACACCCCTTGTAGGGGTGTGGATACCACATGCACCTTACAGGTATGGGGATAGCTGCTTTCTAGCCGATTTCTGTTAAAAGTTGGCTACCAACACTAAGTGTCCACAAACATTAGCCTGTATTTTTTACACAGTGTAAGGAGGCTTTAATTTTGGAAAGTCTACTTTCCATTTTTGAAAAGTGTTGAGGCTCCTTAGGCAAATGAAGGGACTTTGTCTCGTTCCTTGAGTTGGCCCATATGCACAAGACGAGACCTGGGCTTACATCTTTCAGAGGTATAGAATATGATATATAAAGAATAATAATTCAGTCATCCAGGTGTCACCCAGATAGGTAGTCTGTTGAAGTTGATGCATAAAAATGCAAGGGTCACATGAGGGATAACTCTTAGGTCTGGCAAGATCATCTATCCTATTAATTCTGTTTTGAATACTGGGAGCAGGCCTTGTTCTCCTGTTGCCTGGTGGCTGGAGAGAAAGCAATGTGCAAGACACTTAGTCTTATTAAAGACTAAGTCCCTTATCAAAGAATTGTACAATTCTCAAACCATTGGGGTAACCTCATCCAGCCTACTGTAACATCCCTCTGTACCTGTCTATTCAAAAGCAAAGATGAATTGATACACCTCTGCAAATGGGAGGCTGAAGAATGTATCTTTCAGGTCCAAGACAGTGTACACCTGTTTCTCTGGAACAATTGGATTCACAAGAATCAGAGGTTTCAGATTAAGGACACATTCCTAAGTGACTGGCATGGCATCAAGATGTCTCTTCAAGTCAGGTGATATGGATGGTAATTTCCATTTTCCACAGATATCTTTGCCATTTGTTGTGTGACTGATCTGCCCTTAAGCTTCAGGTGTATAGCCTGTTTGATACCCATTGCAATTGATAGCAGATTATTTATTGGGATGACAGTAAGAAGATAGTAAGAATTGTTTTAAACAGTTTTTTTTCTGCAGCAGTTAAGAATATTCTCTTTTTATACATCATGGCATGCAAATAAAAGGTAGCAAAAGCAAACTAGCTGACTATATAAATGTTTACTTGTCTGTCTTTTCCTCAGTGTAGGACTTTAGTGAGAGCAATCAGTCTGACTTTTGGGCCAGTATGCCCTATTGCAAGGCTTGTGCCATATATCTTAGTTATGGTTTACTGCTATGAACAAATGGCATGACCAATGCAAGTCTTATCAAGAACAACATTTAATTGGGGCTGGCTTATAGATTCAGATGTTCAGTCCATTATCATCAAGATGGGAACATGGCAGCATGCAGGCAGGCCTGGTGTAGGTGAAGCTGAGATTTCTTAATCTTCATCTGAAGGCTGCTAGCAGAATACTGGCTTCCAGGAAACTAAACTGAGGGTCTTAAGCTCATGCTCACAGTGACTCACCTCCTTCAACAAGACCATAACTATTAATAGTGCCACTCCCTGGGCCAAGTATATTCAAAACATCACACTGTATGGTAACCCATTGGTTAGGTACAGCTGATCCTGCACTCCTGATTCCATTGGTGACTAGGCTGCTCCCATGACCAAGCTGAGATGGCTTTTGTCTGAGGCAGCAGAATGTCCTAGAGGTCTGAGAACCTGGCCTGAGAAATATATAATAAGTCCTCACAAGCATGAAGAAGATGATCTCACAGTCATCCTCATGCACCAGGGTCACAGGATTGAGACCATAAAGCAGCAAAAGTCAGACAGGGCTGATAAAGCAACAGAATCTGACCTTGAGTGATACAGACACTTGATGTCTGTCTGTCATCTGTCCCTAGGACTGTTTTCACAGCACAGGGAGTTATTAAACTCAGATTCTGTTGGAAGGTAAGCTGGCCATCTTCCCTTACTAATATAGCATTGCAGCTATGGCACACAGTCAGGATGGCCAACTGAAGGTCACTGAACAGGTGATATGCTATGACTTAGGCCTGTATGAGGATCTAAGTGAAAACTTTCTTTGCCACCATGACCAATGTGTCATGAATGAGAAGTAGAGAATGGTTAAGTAATATCTCGTAGTACCAAAACTGGGGCTCCAGTTAGAGCCTGCTTTAGTTACTGGATTTTCCCCCTCTGTTTCAGTGCACTTTAAAGACTATTCTCCCTCAGAGGAAGAAAAGGAAGTGAGACTATTTCAACAAACCCAGAAATCCACATTCTGCAATATCCCAGAGATCACTGGAATTCTCATCCCTGCTTCTGGGTTTGAGGGGCATGGATGTGGAAGATGGCTTATGTCTGGGCAGCTCTGTGAGGTCAAGCTTTTATCCCAGAGAGGAGTCTTCTGTTCAGATCTAGACTTCTTTCTGTGTGTATGTGTAGATGTACTACCCCAATGACTGGAGTAGCTAGAACAAGAAATTTTTATCTTTCAAACAAATAGCTTTGTTACCTGCTATCAATGAAGAACATCTTCATACTACTACTGGAGAAGAAAATAAGAATTATATGACATCCTGAATCCTGACAAGTCTTTTTGCATTGTTTCCTCCAATGAACTCTAGGAAGGTTTTGAACCCTGGACAGAATATGGTCCTGTCCAGGATAGCTGGCTAGTTTCAAAGGTCACTGATAGTCCATTGAAAAGCATATGTGGGTGACTCACTCATGCTAGAACAGAGAAGAAAGCATTTTAAAGGTTGAGGCTTGTATGTCCTTGGTGCTCTGGTGAATGGAGACTAAGCAAAGTATATGAATTTGAAACAGAAAAATGAATGGGTTTTCATCTATTTATTGACCTCTCAGAGATTCAAAATTTTCCAGCAATCTGGCTTATACACAGGCAAAAAAAGCATATAAGCATATTCCAAACTGACTGACATGGGCTAAGAATGTTGGCCCTAGGTCCTAACAACATCTTCATAAAAGGAACAAATATTCAGTCTAGACTATTGGGTCATTGGATATTGCTGGACACTTACAGATGTGACTCTAAGCCAAGAGACTAAGGTGGGTAGTGTGCTATATAGATATATGTGTGTATATGTCTTCTCACACTTTAGGAAACTGTGGTTATTTAAGTATGGGAGCAGGATCCCTGGGTTTGGATTTGTTTTTATTGTATAGTATGAAAGCTAGAAGTTATTCTTCAGTCAGAGGGCAGTTAAAATGACTTGATATGCAGATGTTTAAGAACTTCTAATTTCTTAAGGGGTAAAGGTAATGGTGGTAACAAATTTTCAAAGAAGATATCTGCCCAGAGGAATAAAGAGAAGTGTGGAATCACTACTAAACTGTGAGTGACCTGTTTATGGCCCAAGCTGACAATATTTTCAGATGTGACATGATGGTCCTATAGAGTGTCCATGTCTCCCCAAAGTGGCATCTCAGATTTTTATAACTGCCCTAATTGGAGTTTTAAAACATAAAAGTTTGGCTTTCATTTCTACTAACAACCTAACTAGATAGCCTCCTGTTACCACAGAGATCTTGGGTTCTTGGAAGTCTAAGATGTTAAAGCCCTACCCATTTCTTCCTTATTCTCTATCTTTTCTTTTTATAGTCAGGAGGACCATTGATTTTCTGGCTTTGGAATGATTTGGACTTTCATTACTCTAGTATCTTTTTTCTTAAAATATGCTCATTGGCTCCTTTCTAATTAAATAGTTTCTTATGTAACAGTTGTAATTATGTCTCCTCATATTAATAAATAGTAAGTATCCAGGACTCAGTGGGGCAGAAATAAAAGCAGATAACATGCAAGAAGCAAATGAATATCAAAAAAGAAATAAAAATACTCTCATTCAAAGAAACTTGGAGACATCTGGCAGAACAGCAGGCATTATGACCCTGCAGAACCTGTATCTCTATCTTCCTGTCCAAAGAGAATTACTTCTCTTTGTGTCCATCTGTTATAGCCGTGCACTGACAGTAAGTTATCTAGAATTTGAAAATCTATTTTTAAAAGTTCTCCTTGGGATCTATGATTTGGCCCTGGGATGATGCAATTTCAAAGAGTTTTCCAGGTTTAACCATTTCAAAGTGTTTGCTCCCTTTTGTAAATTAATTGGATATGCTAAGTAGGAATTTGGATATAGAATCCAAAACTAGGGATTAAGAAATTAGGCTGTATAGCTTCAATAATTTCAGCACCTGGAAATCTGAGGCAGGATATTTGTCAGCACTATGGTAGTGTAGAATTTATATATAATTTGGAGCTAGCATGCCCATATAATGAGAGCCTGTCTCAAAAAAATGAGTTAAATGTCAAGTTTGAAGAAATAAATTTTCATGATTCAGTAATGTAAAATGGTGTTTATAAGGTTATAGAGTATATACATAAAAAAGTAGAAGGCACAAGTTTTTATATATGTCAATATTAGATAATATTTTCAGGATTATAGTCTAAAACAAAAAGAACAAAAAGTTAACTTATAAACCCTCAATATTATGAGCCAGTATTCTAGAAGGTAGAAAGAAGTTACAAGTTTCTTAGCTTAGAACTATTAGTTTAAAGGACTGTTATCTGTATGACTTTAAAACTGTGGGTTATGTTTATTTGTAAGTGACTAAAAAATGAACAAATTTAAACAAAATTATTTCTAGAAATCAGGGTGAAACCAAATTATGCAAACTTTTTGTTCATTTTTTATTGTTGTTTTTTTGTTTTCCTTTGGTTTCTGTTTTTCAGACAGCATCACTTTATATAGCCCTCCCTGGTTTGCCTAGAACTCATAGATATACACAATTTTCTTTGCCTTCAGAGTGCTGGAATGATACCTTGACTGGCAAATAGTTTCAGACTTTTAAATATTTGTGTCTAAGATGTGAGAGCTGTTATATAAAATAAATAGAAAAACATTTAGTAATTGTTATAAGAAAACTTGATGCTAATGTAATATGATGATATAGACCAAATTTTGGCTTAGTGATAAATTATCTCTAAAACTGTGATTAATATAAGGAAAGGAAATAAAAGATAGTTTATTCTGGAGTCAAATATTTTATGGGAATGTTACAGAAAAGGAATTTTTGAGATGGCCAATTTCATGATTAGAGGAGGTTTTTGTTAGGATAAGAAAGAGAGAATATCCACAACCATTTGGGAGAAATCAAAGCTGAGAGAAAAAGAAGCAGACTAGACATGGCCAGAGCTATCTGTAAGAGAGGGGAGAAGAGAAGGGAATAACAGATAATAGTGATAATACCAGGAAAAAAATAATAGAATATAGTCAGGATAAGGGGAAACACTGCTATTATAAAGAAAACGGGTCTGGAAGAGCCTGGGTTCTAGCATCATGCAAGAGGAGTGGGAGAGTTGAGAAGGGTCCAGAGGCTACCTGGAGAGCTTTGAGATGTAACCACTGGCAATATCAATGAAGAGCTATATTTTTTCTGCTAGTTAAAAAAAAAATAGACTCCTTTTGGTGGACGGGAACTATTTAGTATTGCATAAGCAATTGTTATGCTTTTTTTCTGGGGAAGACTGTTTCTTTCACTCACAGCATACTTAGTTTACCCCATAGTTCTTATGTAATTTTGGGTTTCATGAGCTTTTTTCCTCTTTGTTC
>JADRCG010007174.1:7442-19693 GCA_019844195.1 Rhabdomys dilectus
GAGAGAGAGAGAGAGAGAGAGAGAGAGAGAGAGAGAGAGAGAGAGAGCATAGTCACTCATTTGAAAACCACTCACATAAACAGTACAAAAAGTGGGAAAGGTCAAGGCAAGTACAGATCAATCTTGTCACTGCAGACAACTGGGTGGATATTTTTGTTTCTGTTTTTGTTTTTGTTTTGTTTTTTGTTTTTTGTTTTTTGTTTTTTGTTTTTTGGTTTTTGGTTTTTGGTTTTTTGGTTTTTGTTTTGTTTTGTTTTGTTTTGTTTTGTTTTGTTTTGTTTTGTTTTTTTTGGCTGAATACCCTAAACATGTAAGATGCAGCTATGACTTGTTCATCTGAGCAATGAAAAAAGGTTAAGTTTATCCATCAGGTCAAATTTGTTGTTTGTCAGTGGTCACCTATGGAGGCTTAATTCCTAGGTCTCTCTTACATTTATATCAGAATGGTGGGTGTGTTTACACAGGCATTATACAAGTCGGCCCTCCAAAAATCAAAAGTATGAGAATACTTTTGACTCCAAAAGTCATAAAGTATGAGAATACTGCCAGAAAAGGTTCTGTTGGTCACACCTGTGTGAGATCTCATATTTGGAGTAAAAGTTAAATGTACATTAAGAATAGTCTTAGGAATGCTGGCTGTATTCCCCAGAACACATTCTAAATTGTATTCATAATATATATTTAACTATTACAGTCTCAATGAGAATTAATTTGAGCAATTTAAGATTTATAGAAATCCAAAGTAATATTATCATGATCCAAGGTTAGATGGGAAGTATGCATTGGCTAGGATGCACAACAGATAGAGAAAATTCTGTTAATATTCACTTTAGTCAATGACTTTGGGGTTTGCCTTACAATGATTGCATTTCCATGTATTTAAGCCATAATATCAGGTAATAGAAACACTTGGAAAATATGTCAAATCCTTGTAGAGGAGTAAAATGTGAGATGCATAAAAAGTAGGCAAAAGGTATGAAATCCAATTAAAATTTCACGGGAATTTTCTGTAAGAATATATTTGGTTAAAAAGCTTAATCCCTATTTTAAAAATAAAATTAATTTTACAATTTAACATTTCTTTTCTAGCACAGATATCAGTTTATCAGGTGTACATTTAATTAAAAATATATTTACAATATTAAAAACATAATGAGGACAAGTAAACCCATACACATGCGTTTATACACATCCTCATAGCTATTTCTCATTTTTCATTTAGCTTATTAAAAATGAATATAAACAGACTCTGCGCTCCAGGACCCTCTAACAGCTTATAGCCTGTAGCAGCTTTCAAGATAACAGCATCTTCAACCCAAGGAATTCTGACTTTTCGGTCATGCTGTTTGAAGTTTTCAAGGCTTGGGGAGGGGGTGGTCTTTATAGAAAAAGTCAGCATTTCAAAGAGAAGACATACCTTTTTTCCCTGTCTTTAGTGACAAGATTTAAAAATTCTCTGAAGAGAGAAAAAAGAAATCTTCCCTTTAAAATGTAGTATTTTCTAAAGAGACTCATCCCTCTACCTGGAAGAGGCCAGATGTGCTCCCTCTAAGGATTCATTCTCCCAGGTCCTGCTCATGTCTGGGGAACAGGTGCTCCAGTAATATTTTCGTACTGACCACCTACAATTGTTAGAATGTCTGTTTCTCAGACACAAAACTTATGTTGAGTTAGTAACCATTAATTAGTTAAATGTTTGTTTAGTCTTAAATATTTACAAGCTACTCCTTCCATTCAGATACACTTAATTCTTACATTAAAAGGCTACTATAATTTAAATTTTATAAACCCACATTGTA
This sequence comes from Rhabdomys dilectus, assembly GCA_019844195.1. Lineage (NCBI taxonomy): Eukaryota > Metazoa > Chordata > Mammalia > Rodentia > Muridae > Rhabdomys > Rhabdomys dilectus. The sequence goes on from JADRCG010007174.1 coordinate 9,242, forward strand.
ATATAATGTAGCATGTTTTTCTGTTCCAATTCTCAAAGCAGCTACAAAATTTAAGGATACTTAAAGAGACGGAAATCTGAGGCTTGAAACCATATTCTCATCTGTCAGATAAATCTACATCAGAGTATTTCTGTGGAAATAAAATCATATAAAAAATATAGAGTCATTGGCTTATGTTATGTTCTTTCCTGTTATTTAGACATTGTAATAACCATCCTTACATGGAATCTCCATTCACATTTTGTTTATAGAAAAAACATAAAGAAACATGTACATCAATGAAATGTCGAAAGAACTGAAGCAAAAGACACAAAGAAAGCACACTTTAGCATTTGCGTATGATAACTGATCCTTTAACATTAGATAGCAAGCAGTAGAAGTCAATCCTTGCAGAGAAAACATCATTATCATTATTAACCACACCAAGCAGGATCTAAACTGCACAGAGCATTGTGTTAGGTGATAAGTGTTGAAATGTTAAAGATTATCTTCCAATAAGAAGTTGGAAAAAACATAAAGTATGAATTCTATAAAAGTTGAGTGTACAAGTAAGTGATAATTAATCAATGTAGTTTGAATGAAACATGCTCCCAGTACAATCAGGAATTTGAATCATTGGTCCCTAGTTGGTAGCATTTTTTGCAGGAGTTATAGGGTGGTGTATTCTTGCTGGAGGACATATGTCACTGGAGGCAAGCTTTGAGAATCTAGTGCGTTGCCCCAGTTTAAATTCCCTTTCTGGCTTATATTTGCCTTTAAAGATGTGATTCTTAAACTTCCTGTTACAGTTGATGCCTGCTGCCGAATTGTTTCCACCATTGTGGATTTTGATCTCTGGGAAACAAAAGCCAAACTTATTTATTTATTTTTTCTGTTAGTTATCTTGTCTTTGGTATTTTATCACAGTGACAGAAAAATAGGTTAAACAGAACTTGGTACCAGTGGCAAAAAAGACATTCAAAATAAACACTTGAAACAGAACACTAGTAAGTTTAATGTTAGACATGCCATATACTGGAAGAGAATTTGTAACTGAACTAAAGAATTTGGGATTTGCCCTGATGCCATTAAATAGAAGTCTGCTCTTTACTCCAACAGAGGGTAGGGTAACATCAGGTCATTTGCCCACCAATGTAAGATTCCATGGCCAGATTCATGGAAGATCTGCCAAGGAGAGCTACCTACAGAGAATGAAAACAGACCAAGAGAAAAATTTAAGTTGCCACCAACAAAGCTGGAGGGCAGAGTTAGTTATGCCTTTGAAACTAAAGAACCAGATGCTAGATGTAAACTAATGGATTTGGGATTTGCTCCGATGGATTCTTGTCATATTTTGGCCCATTTACACTAATTTGTTTTTATTAATGTATCCTTTTGGGAAAAGTTAAATATATTTTTTTATTTTTATATACTGTAATTAAATATAATTTGCTTTTCTTTTTATAAGGAACTATCTTGAAGTTCAAATGAGACTCTGGGTATTTTGATAGATTGATATCTTTGAAGACTATGAAGATTTTCAAGTTGGACTAAATACATTTATATTATGATATGGACAAAATCCTATAGGGACCATAGTAGAATGGGATAATTTGAATTAGACATTAAAATGGCTACTCCAGTTGTTTCCTAAAAACAATGTTTGCTTGGAAAACGTTTTTGCAGAACTTTACTTTGAAGTTGTAGCTATTGAGATGTGTTTCTTTTATGCAGCAGAATGATGGATACTGTTTATGCATCCACACTGTTAAACTGTCTCTTTATTGGCTAATTGAGACCATTGATGTTGAGATATTAATGACTGATTATTGTTAGTTACTGTTATTGTGATATATGTCATGGTACTCTGTGTGTGTGTGTATGTGTGTGTGTGTGTGTGTGTGTGTGTGTGTGACAGAAAGAGAGAGAGAGAGAGAGAGAGAGAGAGAGAGAGAGAATGAGACAGAGAGAAAAAGAACAAGAAAGAGAAAAAGATATTCTTCTTTTGGTTTTGCTTGTGTAAATTTGTTAATTTCTCCTGTTATTACCTTTCTTATGCTGTTAGTTTTCCTTCTACTATCTTCTGTAGGGCTATGTAAGTGGAAAGATACTGTTTAAATTTAGTTTTGTCATGGAATATCTTGGTTTCTTCATCTAAGGTAATTGAAAAAATTTGAAAGATGTAGAAATCTGGATTGACATCTGTGGTCTACTAGGGTCTGCATGACATCTGTCCTGGCCCTTCTGGTTTTTAAAGTCTCTGTTGAGATGTCAGGTATAATTCTGATACATCTTCCTTTACATGTTATTTGGCCTTTATCTCTTGCAGATTTTAATAGTATTTTCTTGTTCTGTGTATTTAGTGTTTTAATTATTATGTGGTAAGATTTTTTTATTTTTTGGTCCGTCTATTGGGTGTTTTGAAAGCATCTTGTATAATCTTGTATATTTAAAGCCATCTCTGTTTTTAGGCTAGGAAACTTTCCTTTAATAATTTTGTTGCAGATATTTTCTGGATTATTACTATTATTAGGTTTGTTTTTTTAGAGTGTCCCAAATTTCTTGAATATTTTGTGTCATAAACTTTTTAGATTTAGCATTTTCTTTGACAGATGTAAAGAATCATACATATCTTCTATCTTATCTTCTACACCTAAAATTATCGCTTCATCTCTTGTATTCTCTTGGTGATTCTTGTGTCTATAGCTCTGATTCTCTTTCATAGGTTTTTCATCTCCAAGAGAGCCTCAATTTGTGTTTGCTTTACTGCTTCTATTTCAGTTTTCAGGTCTTGAACTGCTAATTTGTTTCCTTCACCTGTTTGATTGTATTTTCTGTTTTTTCTTTAAGGATTCTTTCATTTCCTATTCAAAGGGTTCTATCATTCTTACAAGATTAGACTTACGGTCATTATCTTTTCTTTCAGGTATGTTAAGATATCCAGGGCTTGCTATAGTCAGATAAGGATAGTTTGGTTCTGGTTGTGCCATATTGCCCTGGATTCATTCATTCATTCATTCATTCATTCATTCATTCATTCATTTATTCATTCATTCATATTCTCTCTCTCTCTCCCCCCCCTCTCTCTCTCTCCCTCTCTCTCTCTCTCTCTCTCTTTATTCTTACACTGCCCTTTAGCCATCTGGTTGTCCCTGATGTTGGCTGACCTTGTTTATCCTGATGGTACCTGACCTCTGGGACTGCAGATATATCTGGTAGTCTCTAATAGCAGCAGGCCTCTGGTTGTCATGATAGCAGTAGCCCTCGAAAAAAAAGGTAGAAATGTGGCCCGGGAAATCTTCTCAGTTTTCAATTGGATTATTTGGTTTCAGTATCAGTGTATCAATGGTCTCATAAAGTGAATTGGTAAATAATTCTTCTGTTTCTATTTTGTGACACAATTTGAGGAATATTGGTGTTAACTCTTCTTTGAAAATCTGACAGATCTTTATACTAAAATTATCTAGTCTTAGGGTGTTGTTGCTGTTAAGAGACTTCTAATCATTGGTTATAGTCCTGTTAGAATTATAAGTTTATTAAATTCTTCATCAGATCTTGGTTTAGCTTTGATAATTGGTAACTATCAATAAAAGTATCTATTCCTTTTAGATTTACTACTAATTTTTATGGATTATAGGTTTTTTAAATTATGTCCTTATGATTATCTAAATCATATGTCTATTCTTCCTCCATGTCTATTCTTAGTTTCCCCACCTCTTCATTTCTGATTTTCTTAATTTGAATATTCTCTGTCTGGCTTTTTCATTATATTTGATAATGATTTGTAAGCTTAGAATTTCAAAAACCTATTTTAATTATGGATCTTAATGCTTCAACCTCCGTTCTATGCCACTACCCACCAGAGGTAAGAGAAAAGAAACATTACTAGGAAAGGGGGGTTGTGGATCTATTTAGAAATAGATCTTTGGGGCAAATTTTATATTTATTGCCATCCATTCCACTACCCAGTCACCAGACATGAATCAACAGTGTCAGTCCAGTCTACTCAGCAAACATTAAACGTGAGTCAGTAGCATCAACTCAAATCAGAAAAAATTGCAAGGCTCCACCATCAGCACAAGTCTGTGGAAGTGGCAAGAAGCAGATAGAACAATACCAGAAGTTCTTTGGTGCATTTCTCTCTGCAAAGTCATGACAAGTAAAGATGAAGAAAGTAAACTAAGGTGTACCAATGCCAGATTGTCTTCCACAAACACCAGAGTCAGTGTAGACCAATAGTGACCAACAAAGTGTTGCAAGGTGAACCAATGCAAGAACATCATCCACTGGCTGTTGAGGTATATGTCTACATGTTTCCTAACATCACGTGCCTCTCAAGTGTCCACTCCAGCAAAACATCCCATGCCCTTTGACCAGGCAACTTCAAGAAAACACTGTGCCTGTTATAAGCAAAACATCCTCTCAAATGTCTGCCTCAACAAAATATGCTCTTATGTGTCTGTTTCAGTAAAATATCCTCTCATAAGACAGTTTCCAGAAAAACATCACACGACACAATTGAGTCTCCAACAAACCCAGAAATTCCCACTTCAATGATTTTCCTCTTTTGTTGATTCTATCAAAGAACCAACTCTTTGTTTTACTGATTCTTTGTATTGTTTTCTTTGCGTTTGCTTCATTGGTTTTTAGGCCCGAATATTTCTTGCCCTCTTGGGTGTAATTGCTACTTTTTGTTCTAAAGCTTTCACATATTTTGGGACCCGGTCAAAAGAATGACACATGGTGAACAGTGCTTTGAAAAACTGTGAGAGAGGCTCCAGAAAAAAATAATGCAAGGAGACTTTTTTACCTCAGGTGCATTTTTTCCCTGGATTGTTCTTGCGCATGATTTCATCCCTTCCATGACAAAAATTTACACTCAATTTTTAAAACATGTTCACTTTTGGGGGGATATCAGCTATAGAATCTATTATGGTCACTGCATCCTGAATCTGAATATATGGCTTTCTGCCTAGCTTTTGTTTTTTTTCAAATATATAATCTATACTATATGCAGGGCAATTGTGTTTAAACTAGTATGTCCTGAGAATGTACTGCGAAAGGGCTCCTTTGTTAATATTTAATATATGCTTATTGGTATTTAAAATATATGTTCTTCTGATCATGATTTTTTTCACCATGTTTTTCTGATATCAAATAACTTTCCTTCAATCAATGAGTGTATATTACACTCATATACAAAAGTACACTGAAACTGAAATAAAATTACCTAAAACATCAGACTGTAGTCATCCCATTCTTTCAGGATCTCTGGACCCAGAACCAGGAAACAGATCTGCACAGGTTCAGCTAAATAGTTGACATATATGTGGTGTTGTTAATATAAATTATCTCCAGCTTTTATCTGTATGCACTTAATGCTATAAAGTTTCTTCTTAGAACTGCCTCCATTGTGTCCCATCATTTTGGGTGTGTTGTGCATTAATTTTCATTAGATTCTAGAAATTCTTCGTTGCTTTTTTATTTTTGTCTAGACTCATTTTTTACTCAGCATATTTGCTCATGCTCCATGAGTTTCCAAGATTTCCATTGCTTCTGTTGTTGACGAAATACAGATTAATAAATCATGGTCTAATACGACGCAAGAAGTTATAGCAACTTTCTTGTATCTTTTGAGATTTACTTTGTGCCTCAGTATTTGATCAGTTTGATGACAATTTTATTAGAGGGAGAAAAGAGACATTCTATTACATAAAATGCTTTGAAAATAGTTGTTAACATTTTTAGTTTATAACGTCTGTTATCTGTAATATTTCTCTTTTTAGTTTTGTCTAGATGGACTGTCCATTGGTGAGAAGGGGTCATTGACTTTCTCGACTATCAATGATGAAGGTCAATATGAGAGTTAAGCCACAGTAGTGTTTTCCTCATAATCTCTGTCTCCCTTATGCTTCGGGTATAGATGTTAAGATTTGAAATGTCATGTTGATATATTTTTCTTTTTATGACTATGCAATGTTTTTACATATCTCTTTTGATTGGTTTTTGGTTTGAAGTCGGGTTTTTTTTTTTCTGTCTATACTGGTTTGTTAGGTCTATTTGGGTGGAATAAGTTTTTCCAAACCTTTACCTTAATGTAAGGTCTATCCTTAATATTGAAATGTGTTTGTTGGATGAAGCAAAAAGATAGATTTTGTTTTCAAACTCGTTCAGTTAGTCTGTGTCCTTTTACTAGGGCATTAAAAACATTGACATTGAGAAATATCATTGGTCAATGATTATTGATTTATCTTATTTTGTTGTTATTGGTTGTGGTGGTGTGTGTTCTCCTGCTGCTTTTTCTTTTTGCTGGCTTCAGACTACTTATTTCCCGTGTTTATAGTGGTGTAGTTAATAGTTTTCTTCCTAGTATCTTCTGTAGATCTGGATTTGTAGAGATTGTTAAAATTTAGGTTTATTTTGCAATGTCTTATTTTCTCCATGTATGACAATTGAAAGTTTTTCAGGGTGTTGTAATCTGTATTAGAATCTGTGGTTCTCTTACATTCTACAGCTCATATATTCTGACCCTTCTGACTTTTAAAGTTTCCATTATGAAGTCTGCTGTAATTCTCACAAATCTGCCTTTATATGTTACACGCTCTTTTACCTTGTAGTTTTTAATATCTTTCTTTGTTCTGTATGTTTAGCCTATTGATTATTACATGCCAAGGAGACTTTCTTCTCTAGTCCAATCAATTTGATGTTCTGTATGTTTCTTGAACCTTTATAAGCATTCCTTCCTTTAGCTTAGGATATTTTTCTTCTATAATCTTGTTGTAAATTTCTTTTTGCTCATACAAGATGAGATTCTTTTATCTCTTTTCTCTCTATTATTTTTAGGGTTGCTCTTTTTCTAGTGTTCTAGATATCCTGGTTATTTTGTTTCCATTTTTTTAATTTAATATTTTCTCTTACTAATATACTCATTTTTAAAAACTTTATCTTCAATATTCAAGATTTTCTCTTCCATCTCTTGTATTCTGTTGGTGCAGCTTGCTTTTGTAGTTGAACTCCTAAATTTTCATTTCAGAATTCTTTTAATTGGTGTTTCTTTATTGATTTTACCTGCATATTCATATCTTGAACAATTTTATTCATTTTTCCACTGTTTCTTTATATTTTTATTGATTTCTTTAAGGAATTATTTTATCTTCTCTATGTTTTTTAACATTTTAAGATATTTATTTATTTACTTTTTATGATATTTATAATCTTTGTATGGGATGTTTTAAAGACTTGTTCTTATGCTTTGGATATGTTTGAATATTCAAATTCTGCTATGGTAGGATACCTAAGCTCTTGTTGAGACCTGTGCCCTGACTATTATTGACTGAATTTTTATCTTGGTTTCTAGGCTTTGGGGATTGAGGTGACTATAAGTCTAGATTCTGATTTCTAGATTTCTCTTTGTTAGGTGTGGTTTCTGATTCCTGTCTGGATTTTTATATAATATAATGACTATGTGTTGCCTGACAGAAAAATTTCTTTGGATTTGATGCCGGTGGCCAATGAGGTTTCTAATTAAATGTGTTTCTGAGTATTGAAAGATGATGCCTATCAATGGGAATAGGCTACAAGTCAAAATGTGGTAAAATTGTTCAACCAGGATTTACTAATTTTGTCACCTTGGAATGGAGAAGACATTAAAGAGAGATCACCATGGAGGGTCTGCTATAGCACTGCGATTAACTTAGAGGAACAGAAGGCCCAGGGATAACCCCTGCTCTAGTGGTGTTAGAACCACATGAAGACCAAGCTGCTCATCTGCTACATATGTGTAGGCAGACTAGGTCCAGCTCGTGCTTGCTCTTTTTCTTCTTCTTTTTCTTCTTCTTCTTCTTCTTCTTCTTCTTCTTCTTCTTCTTCTTCTTCTTCTTCTTCTTCTTCTTCTTCTTCTTCTTCTTCTTCTTCTTCTTCTTCTCCTTCTCCTTCTCCTTCTCCTTCTCCTTCTCCTTCTCCTTCTCCTTCTCCTTCTCCTTCTCCTTCTCCTTCTCCTTCTCCTTCTCCTTCTCCTTCTCTTCTGCTTCCTCTTCCTCTTCCTCTTCCTCTCCTGCTCTTCCCCCTTCTTCTCCTCCTTTTCCTTCTCCTTCTCACCTTTCTCTTATACCTCTTTCTATAACAAGATATTCATAGTTGTCTGGAGTTATTTATGGTTCTTCAGATTTATTCCTTTGATCAAAATATTTGTTTGTATTAAAATAATTCTGGTTTCAACACTATAGATCTGTAATACAACCTGAAATCTGAGATATACTACTTAAGGCAGTTCTTTAATTGTTCATGATTGTTTCATGTAGAGAATTTTACCTTTCCATATAAATCTTAAGTTTTTTTATTTTAATTTTTGTGCCAAATTGTGCTGAAATTTTGATAGGGGATTCCATCAAATCTGGTGATTGCTTCTGGTAGCAGTATGTTTTAAACAATATTAATTCTAGCAATTCTTGAACATGAGAAATATTCCCATGGTCTAATTTTGTCTTCGATTTATTACATAAATGTCTTAAAGTTATTATTATACAAGTATTCTCTTGATGACTAGAATTCTCAGAAATTTTATGAGACTAACAGAAATAGCAGTGCTTCTTCCATTTCTTGAGAAAGAAACGCCTTGCTCTGGGTGTCAAAGTTCTGTGACCTTACATATGCACTCTTCCACAAACAGGGGTGTTCATTTAGGGGCATGAAATCCACAGACAGGCAGGTAGGCAATACTACAGGCCCAGGGATAACCCCTGCTTTAGTGGTGTTAGAACCACATGAAGACCAAGCTGCTCATCTGCTACATATGTGTAGGCAGACTAGGTCCAGCTCATGCTTCCTCTTTGGTTGGCAATTCCGTCTCTGCGAACCACCAAGGGACCAGGTTAATTGGCACTATTGATCTCCTGTGGAACCTCTATCCTCTTTTGGTCATTTGATCTCTTCCCCAACTCTTCTGCAAGACTCCTTGAGCTTCATCTAATGTTTAAGTATGAATTTCTGCATCTCTTTCTATTGGATGCTGGGTGGAGAGTCTCAGAGGACAGCTATGCTAGATTCCTGCCAGCAAGAGAAATGGAGTTTCATTAATAGTGTCACAGATTGATTTTTGCCCAGAAGATGGATCTCAATTTGTGGCAGTCATTGGAAGGCCATTCAGTTAGTCTCTGTTCTATCTTTGTCTCTGTGTATCTTGTAAACAGGACATATTTTGTGTCAAAGGTATTGTGGGTGTGTTGCTGTCCTTATCCTTCCACTGACAGTCTTGCCCAGCTATAGGCAGTGGCCACTTCAGGATCCATATCCATCACTACTAGGAATTTCAGTTAGAATTGCCCACTTCTACCCTGTGAGACCTTTTGCCATCCCAGATCTCTGGCATGACCTAGAGTTTCCCCCACCCAAACCATTTTCCTTTTTTCTCCCTTGATCTCTCTACCTATAATCATTCTCTCCTTGTGTCTCTGTCTCTCCTTCTCTCCCTCCCTTCCTCCCTCCGTTTCTACCTCCCTCCCCTCCTCCCTTCCTCCCTCCATTTCTCTCTCTCTCTCTCTCTCTCTCTCTCTCTCTCTCTCTCTCTCTCTCTCTCTCTCTCACACACACACACACACACACAAACACACACAAACACACACACGAACACATACAGACACTGCTCTTTTCCCCAGCCCCACTTCCACCCATTTCTCTCCTTCCATAGAGCTCCAATATCTATTTTCTTTCCCCTTCTGATAAAGATTCAATAATCAGTCCTTCCTTGGTATTTGACTTCTTTGACTCTGTTGATTGGAGTATGGTTATCTTGTACTATATGTCTAATATCCACTTTTTAGTGAGTACATACCATGAGTATTTTTTGTGCCTGAGTTACCTCACTTGGATGATATTTTCTAATTTTATCCATTTGCCTACAAAATCCATGATATTGTGGTGGAGTACTATTCCAATGTGTAGATACGCCAAATTTTCTGTATCTGTTTTTTTTCTTTTTTCAACAGAGAAACATCTAGTTTGTTATCAGTTTTATGGTATTACTAATAAAGCTGATATAAACATAGTTGAGCAAGTGCCCTTGTGGGACAGTTAGGCAAATTTTGGGTAAATATCCAGGAGTGGTATAGCTGGAACCTGAGGTAGAACCATTCCCAATCTTCTGAAAATCTGCCAAATTGATTTCCAGAGTAGTTATACAAGTTTGCATATACACGAGCAGTGGAAAAGTGTTTCCCTTGATCCACAAACTTGCCAGCATGTGCTGTACTTTAAGGATGGGTATAAGATCATTTTGACTTGCATTTCTCTGACAACTAAGGATGGTAAACATTTTTTTAGAAGCTTCTCTCCATTTAAGATTCCTGTGTTAAGAATTCTGTGTTTAACTCTGTACTGCATTTTTAAGTCTGGTTATTTGGATGGTTAGCACCTAACTTCTTTTCTTTGTTTACTTTTAAATATATATATATATATATATATATATATATATATATA
>JADRCG010007176.1:8062-30781 GCA_019844195.1 Rhabdomys dilectus
ACACACACACACACACACACACACACACACACACACACACACACACACACACTAATGATCAGTGGTTCTTGATAGAGGTTGGCAGTACCTTGACATCAACAATGGTCCAGGCTGTGCTCTCTGTACCTAAGTCCCTGCTTTGGGATTCTTAAAGCAATCCAGCATAGTTATTCATCTGAGCTTAGAGATGTTGGGCAGGACTCGGATTATAGCTATGGAGATTCCAACAAAGGCCATGTTGCTGCTATGAGTTAACTAATTTCCACTGAGAAGTTTTTTTATATGCAGTCTCAGAGTGCAGTGTCTGCAGTGGGCAGTTGGCAGGTGAAGAAGCAGGGGTTCAGAAAGGGTAAAGGATCCCAAGCTATGATTTGAATCTGTAGCCTCAATAGTCTGCAAGCTAAGACACTTTTTATGTTAAATCCAAAACATCAAGTGTGTGTGTGTGTGTGTGTGTGTGTGTGTGTTGTTAAAGACAAGTTAGGGACAGTAGCCATGGGGCAGAAAAAGTGGGTGCATGTGGAGTGAGTTGTGCTGGTGGGGGTGTTGGATTAATAGGGACCATAAACCCCACGACTTAATGATTTCCCTACATAACACAGCAACACACACCAAAAGCTCATTTGTCTCCCAGGCTGATTTTGAAGCTTCATCCTTGCTCCGTGTCATTTGTAGTGAGATTCTGGTCTGATAGCCAGGGGCTGCTTTCTCCCAGGAACCAGGAGCTGCATAAGGATAAGGGTTTCCCAGAGTACTTTGAAGGGGTATGGGAGAAATCTAGAAACCAGGCAGAGTAAGGGAAGATGGAGGCAGTCGTGGATGGGTCATTCTGCAAACTTTATCGAGCAGTTTACATGTGCTGGGAGCTGTGCTGAACCTCACTGTGTTGAGGAAACACGGGTCTCTGGTCCCTGAGAATTTGCAGATTGGTTGGCTAGAAAGGCAACAGATGGGTCTTCCTTATGCAGAAAGATGGGCATCGGAGGGGTAGAATGGCTGGAGGGCTGGTAAAGGAAAGGCACACACTTGGGTTCCTTCCCTGGGGTTTCCAAGTCCCTCTCAGATCCGGCTCTGAATTTAAGTCAAATAGCTTTGGTCCCCAGTTGCCTCCTGCCTGCCATGTTCCAACTCAATCATTTTTTGAAATTTGGAACTGGAGCTAAACCGCCTTTGCCCTGTAACGGGATTTGCACAGTCTCCACGGCAGGGCCTGCGTTCCTCATCACCTGCTGTAGTAATCTGCACCACTAAGCCTGCAGCTAGAGGCGGAAAAGCTTAACTCGTTTCTCCTGGCACCGGAGCCATATTCAGGATGGGGAGCTAATCCGAACCCCATCTCCACACACTGAGGCTTGCAGACGAAGTACCCATGGCACAGAGGTTGATGGCTCTTTCTTTCCCAGAGGAGTTCTGAAGACCAGGTTCCTTCACACACGGACTGCAGGAATTGTGGTGTCTGAATCTGAGTCTAAACTACGCTGGGACCCTCTCCTCAAGAGTGTTGGTAACAGAGACAAGATGGCTAATTTTCCTGATGACTGTGATCCCTGGACTTGATTGGATGGGCCTCCATATCTGCACTGGGAGAGTTAACTCTGCCTAAAGACATAGACAAATGGGGTTTGAGTGTGTTTGAGTATGCACGTGCATGCATGCATGGTGGTGTATACATTCTCATGGATGCTGATTAAACACCTTTTAGAAAAGATTAAACATCTTTTCTAAGGTCAAAACAACTGCTCAAGGTTTGTTGTCATCTAATTTTATCTAAACTCTTTGTGCTTTGGGAGGACAGAGCCTAGAGTAACACTAAGCAGGAATTTACTGACTATTTGCTGGAGCTCAGCTCTGTTTGAGACACCGTGCTTAAATGTTCAGGGGTTAGGGGATCCAAACACATGCACACAAAATGGAAAAGCAATCTAGAAACAGGAAAAAAACAAAGTTGAGTATTCCATAGAGGTAGGGCGCAGACATGTGCGCACCCATGCATCCACTCAGGGATCCATCCAGAACATATTTACTAAGCCTAACACGTGCTAGAAAGAGCAGCTAGTTCTTCATAGCTGCTGAGAGATACCAGAGCTGTCCTAGTTCAAGTGGAATGTGCTGGAAGGACTGGGCAGTGAACGAGATTTGGCTTGTCCTAAGCAATAAGTTTCTGAGAGGACAACAATGCAACAGCGGTCCACACGGGGAAGCAGGTTTCCCATCTCTGGGAAACTTATGAGTTTGAGAAGAGGCTTTGCAGGCAGATTTCTGAGATCCAGAAGAGACTGTGCTCCATCCTGTAAGAGCCCCTTTATTCTCACTGCCCCCCTATTTTCCAGTGGACACTGATATACTTCAACTGTCAGCACCTCTTTCTTATTGCTTGAGAGCCTTCTCTGTCTACTTCCTGATGACAAACTGGAAGTCTCAAGGTATGGATGGCACCCAGGAGTAGCCCTTCTCAGATGCCTGCTAGGAGCCAGTATCTAAATGACCCAGTCTCCTCCTCCCTAGCATGGGTCTCTCCAATACCACTGCTTTGCTTTCCAGAGTTCCTAATGGCATGATCCATTGAAAAATGAAAGTGGAATAAAAGAAAGTGGAGACTTTATCTCTAACCAGCGCTCTTGGTTGCCTTCCTACCCTGACTTTTTCCTCACTTTTTTCCTGGTTACTTCTGGTGTTTTTTTTTTTTTTTTTTTTGCACTTGGTCCCTGGCCTCTGCTTTTTGGATAACCTGAAGGAAGACAAAGGGCATCTTGGTCTGTGTGGAAACTGAGACCTCTAAGGATCCTCTCCTTCCATTCCATCAGACTTTGCTCGAATTAAGAGACAGTGTCACACTGAGCCTGGAGCTTCCCTCCTCTGCTGGGGAACAGGGTGTGGGACATTTATCACTCATCTGACATAAGATGTTCAGCTTATGGTGACATAAGATTCTCACCAGGTCAGGGAGATCCCCTGAGAGCATCTGGTTGGGGCTGCTTTAGTGATGCTTGCCCTCTCATCTGTCCCAGCAGAGCTTAGACTTTGCAACCCATAATGCCTCATGGACACTTGTGGCTCTGGCTCTCCTTGATCTTTGGATCTCTTAGTCTGTGATAACTCTGGACAGGGCTTAGGCGCTCCATGTACCATTCCCAAAGAGCTCTGTTTCTCACAGTTGATGAGCCAAGGGTTGGGCAGGTCTATTCTGAAGGTCTTTTCTGTGTCACCTGGCTAGAAGGCACAGAACGGAACAAGCAACAGAGCCAGGCTAATTGCCCGCTACCCCACAAGATAGGGCACTGCTAGAGCAGTGTATATTGTGCATCCACAGAGTGTAATAAAACTACACTTTTTACAGAAGCAGGAAAGGATGTTGGAGATGCTTATTCATTAAGTGTGGTGGGCACTGTGTTGGCCACCTGTTCCTCATCAGTGAAGAACTTGCTGGCTAGATGCTGGAAAAGTGGTCTGTACTTGGAATCTTTAGGGGACAATTCAGTGACCGAGAGCCTTCTACCCTAGGCTGAGACCCTCTGGGATTGGTCAGATGCAATAACAGATTAACACACGAATAGGAAGATATGCCATCTTGACTGGATCTGGGATGACTTCAAAAGCCCTTTTACAGGAGGCTGGATAGACGGATGGCTCCGTGGTTAAGAGTGACTGACTACTCTTGCAGAGGATCCAGGTTCTGTTTCCAGGACCCACATGCTGGTTAACAACCACAGGCAACTCCAGTTCCAAAGGAACCAATGCCCTCTCCTGGCCTCCGAGGGCGCCTGCATACATATAGTATACAAACATACACTCAGGCCAAACACTCATACACATAAAATAAAAATAAAAGAATCTTTAAAGTCTTTGTATGCTCCAGAGAATCCTGTAGGGTTCCGCAAGGGAGCCCCTGGGCTCCATGAAAGGTTGGTTCTGCCCCTGCCCAGGTTTGTTTTCTACCTTTTGTTGTTGTTGTTGTGACTGGTGTGAATTTTGTGACACTCTTTAGTAAGTACCCTCTTGGTAAAATTCAGTTCAGAGGTTGCTCTCAGAGAACTTACCTTGGGACAGAGGGGCATTGTCCTTGCTGACTTGCCTGAACCTCTGAGTCAGTCTGTTAAATCCTAAAATTGTCAATTTCTAAATTGTACCTTCCAGAAAGCCCTTGGTACCTTGGAGAATGAAACGAGGTCAAGGCCCGTCTCCTTCTCTCTTGGTCTCAGAATGTGTGTGCCTGTGTGTGTCTCTCTCTCTCTGTGTGTGTGTGTGTGTGTGTGTGTGTGTGCGTGTGCGTGTGCATGTCAGTGTGCGTGTATGTTTGTGTGTGGGTTTGAGTGCACACGCATGTGTGTGCTTGTCTGTGTTACAGGGAATTGGTCCTGCAGGTCACATTTCTTGCCCCTTACACACATGCCATATCACCCTGAGGTGCACTGATGCCCGTCACACTGCATAGGTACTCTGTGTAATCAAGGGTCCTTCAGAAGATGTAACAGACACAAGACCCCAAGCAGCAGTGTGTCTCAGTTCCAAGCATGTTCCTGGAGCAGGGACTAGGACAAGAGCTCGCTTTATTAGATCCCATTATAAATGGATGATTTGCCGTCTCTGAAGATAAATGAGAAGCTTAATGCAAAGGTACCCTGTCTGGGGAAACTGGAGAGTTATGGATGTTAGCTTTGTAGCTTTGTGAAAGCACTTTCTTAGGGAAACCGAAATGACCAAGATGAGATTGAATTAGTATGTACTGGTATGAGCTTTTTCTCCCTCCTCTCCATCTTGGTTTTTTTTTTTCCTTTTTAAGGTAAAAGACTTGCCTCCTCTGTGAGCAGTTTCATAAAATGCAAAGCCGAATTTGGGGATGGTGATTAGCAGGGTTGCCTCCTGGTGCTAAGGATGCTGTTGCCCAGCTGGAGTCATCTGTGGGGGTGGGGGGGTTAAAGAAGCACCCTCTGCAGGCTTCCCTCCTGGTTGTGTCTGCTCTCTCTCCACTCACTTGACTCCCACTCCTGTCAGGAGCTTCTGTTTCCTGTGCTTACAGAGTGGTTAGCAACACCTTCCACTCCACCTGTGGGCTCCTGGATTCTGCATCTCTTCCACACACCATCTTTATTCCCCGGGCCCGTTCTGAATTTCAGACCCAGGTCTCAATTAGGAGGCAATCTTCTTGTCAGTAAGCAAGTCCACCCAGTCAAGACAACTGGAGGTATAAAGGTGTAAAGACGAAGATGCCGAGACTCCCGTCTTTCAAGAGAGGAGATGCAGACAAAGGTAATTTCCAAACTAGTGTTCCATGACGGAAATATCTAAGGTGACATAGGTGTGCCATGTTTGTGGTATCTATTGTGGTCCCTTGGGAATAAAAAGTGACAGTGACCGGTATCTGGAGAAGGACAGGTGTCTGAGTCTTTAGGCATCTGTCTTAGTATCCTGAGCAAATAGCTTCTGAGACTTGAGTCTCAGTGGTTATATTTTGTAGGATTACAGTGTGCTTCTAGAACCTACTCTAGAACCAAAGACCTGTTCACATAGTCCCACTTCTCCCTGAGATGTAGAGGGTGGAGGAGAGGCTGTGATGTGGTCCAGTCTCATGATAAGGAAGAGACAGAATCTGGACTCCAGCCCTCACTTCTTGAGTTTTTTTTTTTTCTGCATCTGATGAGATAGAGATCAGATGTCAAGGAAGAGTAGACCTTAGGAATAGCTAGGACTCTGAGGCCTCTGTTAAAACCTCTATTTAAGCCATTACAGACTCAAGACCAAGTGTTGAGGTGCCACGTTCATTTGAGGCTTACAGGCTAAATGTAGAAGGACACTTATTAGTGATATTACTTTATCATCTAGGACCAGCACCTCTCCCCCTTATGGTCAGTATCTGTCCCAAATGTCTTCATCACCAAATAATTCTATGAGCTAGGCTTGGAAAGAGACAGAATAGTATGTGTGCTAGTTTAATCGGGACCCTAGATAGTGGAAGCACTGAGAGTTCCTGTCTCTCAGTGACTTTACTGGGGGTTGGAGTTATCCTCTTGGGTGGTCCTCAATGGGCAATGAAAGGGGAATTCCAGCCAGGCTTCTGGATTAATTTTTGAGTCAAACAACTTTGTAGAGATGGAGAATAAAAAGGGATAGCTTGTAACAAATGGACTTAGCCTCTACCATTTATAAAATAAAATATTTTATTTTATAAATTTATAAAATAAAAAAATATTGTCCCACAAATATTTATGAGCACAGATAGAATCTATAGACAGCTTTGCACGCATGGCTGGGAGCTGGTAGGGTTGGAAGCAGTTAGCATCAGGTGGATTTATCTGAAATTTAAAGCACAGACTATATAGTTTTAAAAATAAATGCTAAGCACTAGGCCTACCCCAAGTCCCAGAGTACTCTTTGTATAAGGATGCTGAACTTGACAAATGGAATGATCGAGATGACCTTGGATCCCTAACCAGTTCCATACTAAGGCCTGGCCTGTGGTGAGTCCCATAGTGAGTACCCATCATGACTCTGAGGAGAGCCCAGGACCCACCTGGAGAAAGATCCAGGGCTTTCTCCATTCCAGGCTTTCCCCAGTAATGCTCCTCGTGTTGATGAGAGCCCTCTGGCCTTTAATGGAATGATATAAAAAAAACCACTATAAATACTAGCGTATTTAAATTTGTCTATGGTTTCTTATTTTGGAAGTGGGGGATGGGAGCTGAGAATTTTTCACCTGCCTAAGATGTGAGTCTTCTTATAAAATTTATAAATTTAGATTTTATTTTTTTATTATTATGTGCATTCGTATGACATGCGAGTGGAGCATGTGTGTGAAGGTCAGAGGACAATTTGGTGGAGTCTGGTCTCTCACTTATCTGTGACTTCCAGGGGCTGAACTCAGGTCCTCAGGCTTGTGTGACATGTGCTTCTACCTGCCGAGCCATCTCACTGGCTCAAGTGTACATCCTCTTAGTGCTGCCTTTAAGGTCTCCTCCTGGCTGTGGTAGACACTAAGCTGGAAGAAACTTCAGGATGATTTTAGAGTTATTTCTCCCTCTCCCCATGTGACTGAGGAGAGGCCAAGATATCCCAAGTCAGGTAGACACTCATTCAAGGTTACACAACTGGTCAGCAACGAGGTTGAAATTCAGGCTCTCTAAATCATCCGTGCCTGTGCTCAGAAGGTTTTTAGTAAACTCTCAATAGGTATCCAGAAACCATGATAGCCTAGGGGACAGTGGAGGACAAGAAGACATGGTCCTTATTTCCAGAGCTTGCCTTGGAGTGGGAAAGAATAAACACAGATTCCTATCTATCTTTTCCTGCGTATCATAAAGAAAATAGCAGGGTGACCAGGAAATAAAGAGCTCCTCTGGAGAAGCTATATATAAACTTTGATTCACAGAATGGTTGGAGAGCCAGCGATAGAACTAGGACAGAGTGTCTCAGGAGAAGGGAGCAGCTTTCACAGAGTCCTGGGGAAGCATCTTATTGTCAAGGTTAGCATGTTGGAGCCCAGAGAGAGAAACAGGGTGGGGAAAGGGTGGAAGAGGCAAAAGCAAGGTCATATGACATCTTCCCTGAGTCAACAAAGGAGCCTGAGTCTGTCCATTTCCACTGTGTGGTCTGATGGAAATAGCTGAGCTCCTGTGGTGCAGTGAAGGAAGAGACCAAAGGCCGACTTGGGCATCTGAAGAAGCAGGGACTTGGCTGTTATGAGAAAGGCACTTCTGAAGACACAAGGAAATGTCATGTGACTGTTTTGGTAAAGAGGCACTTAGTCCAGAGAAAGTAATGACTTTGCCATCTCAAGAGACAACGCAAAGAGATCTTGGAGGAGGAGCCCCACAATTGGCTCAAGAGGCTGTCAGGGATAAACCAAGAGAGTAGTTTCACCAGACCTTCCTGAGGACATTCAAGGACTGGGGACAAAGGGCTGGGCTGACTAGCTCAGGCCTTAGCAGATCCAAATACAAGGGCCCAATCCTGGATATGCCAAGTGAATTTGTCATCAAGCTGAACTAAGATGGTTTACCTCCTTAGGTGTGACTCTTGTCCTCAGGAGTCCTGGCCAGTGATTCCACAAGGCAGATAAAATGTGGGCAATGTTAACACACCTGGAAAATGGGATATTGTCTCTGTAGGGTGCTCAGGGCACAATTTTGCCTCCACTCTCTTGCCTTGGAGTAGGATCCTTGACCTCCCATTACTCAATGTCTTCCTGCCTTTTTGTGTTTTTAAATTTTTTATTTCATTTTGCTTTATGTATATATGTTTTGCCTGTGTGTAGGTCTGCAGACCACTTGTGTGCCTATTACCTATGGAGGCCAGAAGAGGGCACCAGATCCCCTGAAACTAGAGTTACAGATGGTTGTAAGCCATCATACTGGTGCTTGGAATTGAATCCAGGTCCTCTAGCAAAGCAGCCAGTGCTTTTAACCACTGAACTATCTTGCCAGACCCTCTTTTCCTGTCAGTTAAGAGAAGATGATATCATATAAGGAACTCCAGTCATCTTCTTGGCACTGGTCCAGAAAAGACTCCAGCCAAGTCAACTTTGCTCTCCAAATCTTCTCTCTCAGTGGAAGAGGTTGTCCTAGATCAGTTTCTCTGCAGGGATAGTGTGGCACACTGCTGAGCCAAGAAGAGGGTGCCCATGTTGGCACAACGAGCTCTTTCTTTGAGAAGCCTGAGTGGGTGAGGATAGCTCTTGGTAGAGTCTCCTCCGATTAAGTTTGGTCTGTGCTGTATCATGTAGAACAAATAACTCCAGTTTCTCTGTGTGCTGTGAAGTGAAAAAACCAAAAACCAAAACCAAACAAAAAACCCCAAACAAACTAAAACCAGGAAAAGCACTTCCTAGAAGAGTCCTAGAAACCATCCCCAGGTCTCTGCTGAGATAATATGACTAATGTTCTGTGAGTTGGCTTTCAGCTTCAAAACTCACCTCTTCTGAGAAATCTGCCCCTACGACATTATTCAATGGTATCTCTCCATCCCGGCCTTTTCAATAGTTACAAGCTGCAATATCCTGGAATTAATTCAATTATCTATGCTTCTTCATATGTGACCTGTGGGTTGTTCCCATAACAACAATAACAATGACAATGGCTACTGCCAGTTATCTTGAATGTAGGTGGTAGATATCTTAAGAAGCAACCTTGGGAACGTCAGACTTTGGTGGCTTAAAGTGCTTGCCAAGAGTCAACAGCTGAGTCAGGATTTGGACACAAGTCTTCCTGATCTAGTACAGGCTAAGCTAGCTAAACAGCATAAATTCTTCATGTGCCCCATTAGACCTTGGAAGCCCCAGGAAGAAACAGTTTTCTGCACTCTTTCCTTCTCTTATTTTAAAACTCTGCTTAGTAGTCGTCTTAGGTTTTACATTGCTGTGAAGGGACACCATAACCAAAGTAACTCTTAGAAAGGACAACATTTAACTGGGGTTGGCTTCAGGTTCAGAGGTGCAGTCTCTTATCATCATGTCAGGAAGCAAGGCTTCAAAGTCCATCCCCATAGTGATGCACTTCCTCCAACAAGGCCACACCTACTCCAGCCAGGCTACACCTCCTAATAGTGTCACTTTCCATGAGCCAAGAATATTCAAGCACCACAGTAGTAAAGTCAAGATTATTATTGTTGGGTATGTTAGATACCTTGGTTGAATTTGAAAATGGATAATATGGACTATATACCCCTTATCCAGGTTGTAGACAGAAGAGGGCACAATTAATTTCCAATTTCCTTCTTTCCCCTTCCTTCCTTTATTTTTTGGTGTGTGTGTGTGTGTGTGTGTGTGTGTGTGCCTTTATATTTAATACCTGTATCTTTTGTTTCCTCATATGAAGGGATGAAATGAGAGCTGTACTCAACTATGCAAATACACAGGTTGGACTGAGCACAGAGTGTTTCCTTCTCTGTTCTAACTATTCCTAGGCCTAGGCCTGGAAGCTTGTAGCCTCCGTGCATAATTTTCTAAGCTTAATGATTCGATCCAGTTTCTCTTGGCTTCTGCTTGAATTGCTGTGCCTGGTCTCATACTAGCTTTGGCAATATGTTCTAATCTTCTGGCTCCTCCTAATTCTCTGTTGTTTTTCTGTCTTCACCTATATCTAGCTTGTGCTCTCAGCAACCTGCCTCTGTAAATCTGTCCCGGTTTTTAATACTCCATTTTGGGTGTATCCTATCTCTAACGTATTCTGTCAAATCTTTCTTTAATTCATCACTTTGTCTGCCCTTCAATTAGGCACCACTTTCAAAAATAGCTACTTCCTTCTACAAACTAACCTTACCTTCATTTTTTAGGAATTAAAGATGTATACTAAAGGTGAGTCTATATTATAGCCAGATCATACCATAATCCACAGTGTGTCTGTGTTCCTGTCGGATCATATAGACTTAGAAGGTCTTGGGATGTGATCCCTTGCCAGACCAGACATGTTGCTAGATTAAAATTCCTCTACACTCATGTGTAAATGCAAGCATGCTCATGCTGTCATGTGGGTTCAGAAGTCAAGAGGTCAAAGGACAAGTTCAGGAGTTGATTCTTGCCTTCTACCTTGATTGAGACAGTCTCTGGTTCTACACCAGGTTTGCTGAGCTAACTGACCTGCATGTTTCCAAGGGTTCTCATGTCTCATTCTATGGTGCTGGAATTACAGCATGTAATTCATGCTACATGTCTGAGTTTTACTTGGGTTCTGGGGATTTGAACTTGAGTCCTCATGTTTAAGTGGTTTTACCCACTGAGCTACATTCCAAACCCCAATTTCCAGTTTTACCTGGTTGTAGATAAAAGTGATCTTATAGACTCTATGGTAAGGGAGTCAGGCCCCAGGTAACTCTCCCATGGAAGGGCACAATTGAGATTTCCAAAAGCCTGTCCCTCAGCCAGATAACTGGCCTGGATGCTAGTCCTGAGGTTTGCTATGGTTTGTTTTATGTTAATGTCCAGGAGTAGCTATAAACGGGAGGAACGAGTTGGTGATTGATATCGATAGCCTTACTGGGTTATAAAAACCTTGTGTGATGTTCACGCAGCCAAGCAGCACTGGCTGGGTGTGAGGCCTCGAGGATAATCACCTTATGGAGCCAGCATTTTCTAGGGATAGCCTCTAGCCCATCTCTTCTCCTTCTTGGCCTCTGTCTTCACAGAAGATGCTCACCTGCCCTTCCCACTGCCAGGGACTCAATGAAACGCTTGATTTTAGTTTCCAAATGAGTTATCTGTGAGCGGTCCTATGGAATCCCCATCCCTCTCTTTCTTTACCTGAATAGCTAAATCAAATGCAAAGCTGCTTTGTTGTTAAGGGTAAGGCAGTCATGAATTTAACTTTATGGGGTTTATCACTCCTCATTATGTAACCTTGAACTTCTCATCACTGTAGAGCCTTGAACTGGCATGCTAACATTTATTCAATAGATATTTACTGAGCACCTACTGTGTGCCACCTACTAGTGTATGTTGTCACGGTGTGTAGACTAGGAGAGGAAAGTGCTATGCTAGGACTAGCAGAAGGACAGTGAAGGGCCCTTTCGGTCGAAACCTGAATGGTGATGAATAAAAAAGTGATGGAGATGTAGGAAATGTTATGGAGACCCAGGGTACAGCAAGGCCAAGATCTTAGGATGCCAAACAGGGACCTACTGACAACTCTAAGAAGTATCTAGCTTGCTGTCACAGGCAGTGAATTGCAGAGTCTCAAGATGGAATCAGAGAATGCAGGTCCCGGCAAGGGTCCAGGGCAGCCATAATGATGATTGAGGCATCTACTTTCTAAACGTCTACCCGTCAGTCTCCTAAATGAAGACAACAAGAGTACCTAGCTTCTAGAATGATTGATGGAGATTAAATGAGTAGACACTTGGTGTGCAATGCACAGAAACCATTAGTAATAATAATATTAATAATAGTAATAACAATAAAGCAATACTCAATGATAATCAATAATAAAGCAATGAGCACAAACCCTTCCAAGAGAATGGAGCCTGTAAGTCAGCCAGGACTTTTCAATCAGTAAGTCTGGGGATGGGATGCAGACTGCTTTCCTGGCTCTCTTATTTTAGGCTGTTAGTGATGTGAAGGGCATCTACTCCAAGGTGATCACCAGCAGGAAGGAGTGGACAGATGGTTCCTGGAAGAAGGAACGTCTCTGTGTATCACCAAAGCAAGGCCACCAGCAAGTGTCCAAGCATTCTAAGTTCTGCGCCTTCCCAGAATAGAGCCGGGAGACTCATCCCTGCCTCATCCAGTAAGCCTGCTGAGTTGAGGAGGGATAAGAGAAAAGATCAGCTAACAGGACAAACAAACTGGGATGCTGACAATATAGAGACGGTCTCTTGTCCTTGACTTTCCACCTGCAGGGAGAGGTGCTCGGGAAATAGAGGAAGACAGAACGAAGAGATGGATAGATTTCTTCCCTGGCTTCCTGTCTGTTCTCTGAGATGAAGGGTTAAGATGAGAGAGGCTGGGGCTGCAGAGAGGGGTTTGGTGAGGCATTCTCAGTATGCAAAGACAGCAGCTGGACCCCGAAGCATATTTCTGCTCCAGCGAGCAGGGTCTTCTCGCCTGCAGAAATTCGCCTCTTTTGAGTAGTGCTGGGACAAGCTGAGGGGCTGGAGAATTCCGATGCCCTGCAGCCACACCTTGGACCGCTCCAGTTGTCTGCCACTGTGGTAAAGAGAAATTTTATGAGCTCTTCATTCCTCAAGTCCCATGAGGCCTTTGCCTTGCTCGGACCATCTCGGATACACACATATATCTTCAAAAGAAAAAGAAAGAGAGAGAAAAGCTATTTTATTTCATTGCCAAACTATCCACTTTAAATACCCTTTTTATTACAGTATCTGCATAGTAATACTAATAATAGATCTTGTTGGCAGTTCTAATGAGGCTGGAGAATATAAGGTTCCCAATAAAGTTAATTGTTGCCTTTAATATTCTCATACATTTATACATGGTAAATCTTTAAAGGAGAAAAAAACACTCCATTTCACCCCTGTTAAGCAGCGGGTCCCAGATCGGAGACAGACCAAGCGTAGGAACACAGTGGACTGGCTGAGGAGAACTTGGGTCATCAGCTCCAAGCTTATTTTGATCAGGAAGAGCCTGGGGTTTAAGCAGGTAGGAGCCAGACTTCTAGACTGTCTTTGATGGGTCTTGACTTTGTAGCTTGGACACTGAACCTCTCTCTCTTAGACTCATTATTTTAGTGTAAGACATGGGATTTGCGATATGTGTATGTGCATAAACATAGTGCTTGGTGTGTTCTCTGTGCTAGAAATTATAATCAGTATAATCATTATTTCTCTCCTCTATGTGCATGTGCATACATGGGCATGTGCAGGACAGGGAACAATCTTTAGTTTCATTCTCCACTCACCACCCTCTCTTTAAAATGGGTCTTTGCCTGGCCTGGACTCCCGGACTAGGTTGGGCTGACTGGCCAGTGAGCCTCAGGGTCTGCCTGTCTCTTCCTCTCCATTACTGTGATTACAAACAAGCGTCACTGCTCGAGGCTTTTTACATGGGTTCAAACCCAGATCCGTGGCTTATACGGCAAACATGTTACTGAGTCAACTCTCCAGCTGTATTGTCACCATTTTAAGACATATAAACACCATTATTATTTTATCTACCCCTATGCATTCTCACTGAGCGTGAAATAAGTCACTATGTCACAAAGACTGTATGTGAACTCCAGAGCTGGCCACAAACCTCTCCCTTGGTCCATCCTTCAAGGTTGCACAGTGGCAAGTGTTAACCAGGGTTCTTAGTAACCAAGATTTCAAAACATTCAGTTCTTAGGTGACCCCTGACCTCTGCACCTCGAATCCCTAGAAAGGTCTTATCAACTTTGCTTTTCCTCCATCTTTTAATGCAACCCAGTTCTCTATTGCTTGGATCTGAACCAACATTGATTTTGAACTGAGGTAAGTGAAGGCACCTTCTTCTGTCTTGGGACAGACACTCCTGATTCCTGTCTCATGACTCCCAGGGTCCTTTCTTCCTTTTTGCTTTTTCTCGGAGAGGAAAAAAAAATCACACGAGTTTTACAGTCTCAGAACAAAGAAGAGTGTGTGTTTTACCGTTTATTCTGTCTCCAGTTCCTTGTATTTCTGACAGTTCCATTGCACTGCTGACACTTAGGATGTTTTTCCTCCCGGGAGGGGTACCAGAGGGAGATTTAACCCCGAAGCCCGCCCCCTCTCGATCTGGGAGAGTGAGGGACTGAGATATTCCAGGTTAGGGGCAGCCCCTGTGACCTTATGTTTCAGCAAACAGATCACAAACAAGGCCCTCCGCTTCCCGACCTTCCCCACCCAACCAGGGCTCTCTTCTACACATCAACGCCTCTCCTACTGGCAAGTGGCAAGAAATACTATGTGACAGGATGGTTGCCATGGCAACTCTCATTTTCAGTTAAACAACCGGGCACTGATGAAAGGGGTCTCGTTTGCTTTGGTTGAAGGGTTTGTGAGAAGGGTGTGGGGCTCCTTTCTTCCTTCATTCCCTTCTTCCTTTCTTTCTTTCTGCCACCTTTCTTATTTCTTGCCTTTTGTCTTTTTTGTGTGTATGTGTGTGCAGGCATGTGAGTGTGTGTGTGTGTGTGTGTGTGTGTGTGTGTATGTGGTGTAAGAGAAAAAGAGGAATGAGGTAGAGGCTCTGATGGGCCAGGACTGCTCAGTTTCTGGAGAAGAGCAAGGTAGGATTAGGCTGGACCAGAGGGAGGCAGATGGGGTTCTGAGGCTGTGAGAAGAGAGTGTGCCTCATGCCCTTGCAACCATGGTTTTCTCCCAGACCTACCTGCTTATGCCCGTGTTCTTTCAGAGGAAGGAAAGACCTGTTGGGGGAAGAAATGGGTTGGTGGAGGACCCTGGGTCCCAACAGGTGGTTGGGTAATTAAGTGAGCTTTATGCACACAACACTGTTTTGCCCGATGTAATTGCAGTTTCCATATAAATAATTCACGGGAAATTATTAGAGTGAGGACATTGCCCGCCTCTTCATAATTTGCTTAACCGAAATAGGCTCTTTCATCACGCACGTTGATTTGCCTTAAGACCACGCACTCAGCATCCTTCATAGGCCTGCTCCTCTGAAAAAGAGAATGCAGAATTTAATTAAGTTATGCAAATCGGGCATCCCCTGCCTGGGGAAAGGCAGGGTGTTTGCCCACATGGCTGTGGGGTGGCACAGGGAAGGGGAGGTGGAGCCAAGGTGTGCCCCAGGGGGTGGGCAGCTGTTTGGGAAGGGACTAGACTGCTCCCTCCCCATAATCAGAACAGCATAGGATAAACGACAGTTCCAGTCTGGACTCTATGGGTGGCACGGAGCACACCCTAGGGATTAGACGTCCTGACTGATCATTGCCTTTGAGATGTTCATACCCAATGTCAGGTATGAACATTGTAAACTGTAAACTGAAGATAATAAAGGCACTGAGCTGGGGCTGATGGGAGAGATCCATTTGGGCTTTTGTGTACCGTGCTTCAAGGAAGTCTAACTAAGAACAGGCCTTCCTGTAGTTACTATCACTTCCCTTACGGTTTTTGCTACTGTTCTTACGTAATAATACTGAATTCTCTGATTCAGGTTTCCATTGCTTTTCATGGAAATTTCTAGCCATCCTGCCTTCCTACCACATGGAGGATCAAATGTACAACTTCCTCCATAGATTAACCCAATATTTAGGGAAGAAATTATCCATTAGAGGAGAAAACCTTGCATTTTGATGCTGTAAGATGAAGGTTCAAAACCTAGGCCCATTGCTTGAATACTGTCATGGGCAAGTCCATTACCGTTATGACCCCCCGAGGGCCTCTTGCCTAGAGGAGGAAGAGTGTTCTTTGCTTGGGATGATTAGGAGGAACTTCCTGGAAGCACTGGACATAAGCCTTCTTTGTGGTTTATGCTCTATAAAAAGGCACAGCTTTGACAGTGACGACTCCAGTGCCTGGGCCTTAGCTTCCTCTCTAGATCCTTCCTTCACCATGGTCCTTCCTTGCCCTTCTTCTTTTTTTCATACCATCCATGAAAGATATTTTCTTTTAGATTACTTTCCTCATTTCTGGGACAAAGTATCTGGACATCAGAACTTAGAGGGAGAAGAATGTATTTTAATTCAGTTGACACCAGGGGAAACATGGTGGTTGCACTAGTGATGGTGGCTTCTGTCTGAGACAAGGGGATGGGGTGTCTGGCTTGCTCATGTCTTGGTTGTCAATCAGTAAGTAGAGGGTTCTGCTGGAACTGGAGCCAGGTTGTGACCTATAAACTTGGTCCTTATAACCCTACATCCAGCAGCAGAAATTCAGTCTAAAAGGTTCCATAACATCAGAAAACAGCTCCACCTGCTGGGGACCAAGTGTTCAAGAGTATGAGCCTGTGAGGGACAGTTCTCATTCCAACAATATCAGTGACCACAGCATCCAATAAGACATCTACATTGAGGGATAAGTAACTGATGACCTTAAAAGCCTTTTTTTTTCCTTTGAGGGGACTGACATTATTTCAAAGGATTCAAGGGAATAAGAATGCTTAATTTCTAAATACCCAAAGGCTTGCTAATGGACACAGATACTCTATAGACCAGCCATCAAGTCAGAGATTCTCCCTAATGTCTCTTAGAAAGATGACCCTTAGTCTTTACTAGACAGTAATGGGTTCTTTGCAAAGGAAATTCAGCTTGAGAATTTGTTAATGGCAGGTTTCATATCTCTTCTGTCTCCTCCTTCTTCCCCTCTTCCTTTGTTTATATGTGTTTCTCCTTCTATTTCTCTATGTCTCTCCATCTCTCTCTCTCCTTCTCTCTTCCTCCCTCCTTATGTCTCTCAACCATTTTCACAGAGCCAGTTGCCTCATTTATTAAACAAATTCTCTCTTGATCACCTGCTATATATAGGATACCTTGTAAATCATTTGGGTTTACTTTTGCAAATAAATCAGACTCAGTTCCTTCCCTAATTGAACTTAAAAAAAAAAACAAAACTAGTGGGGTGTAGGTCTTAAAGCAAAGGTAACACCTCTAATTAAGTATATAGCCCTATACTCAATAAGGCCTGTGGGGGAAAGATGAGGGGGACAGAAGAATAATGGGGGCTGTTTAAATAGCAAGCATTCTCCAGCATGATTAGGAGTGACATCATCGAAAGGAGATAGAAAGTGTATTCTGGGAAGAGGAAGTAAGTCTACAAAGCCTGGGGTGAGGAAGAGGATTGATGCCCTTGAGGAGCTATACCGACATGCTGTTAACTTTATCCAGTGACTAGGTACAACAGAAGGTCTCAACAAATGCTGAGGTACCTCATGGCACAGCGAAGTTGATACATAAAATTAACCACCACACTCACTAAGGGCACATGACAAGGATGATCCAGCACTGTGAGATTGGTGACAGTCAGGAGCCATTGCCCCTCTCCATCCTTTAGGCTCATGAGACAGAGAAGAAAGCAGTGACCAGAACCAGCTAGTGAGGGTTAGGAGACAGGTGTCAGGACAACGGAAAGTCATCTTGAGCAGAGATACAGATCAAGCTCTCAGAAGTTATCCTTCAATATCAATCAAATTCAATACCTGTGACCTGAAGATGTGCTCAGCTCATCCCCGAGAAGGCAAGAGCAGGACTGCCCATAAGGGGATGGGAAAGAACTGGGGTCTCAGTGTCAGACAGATGTTTGCTTCTATCTCTGCTAATTGTTCCTTCCTGAATTAGCTGCTGATATCCAGTGTCCTCACCTACAGTGGGATGTGCTTTGTATTTCCTGTTGGGACATTCCAGAATTGCTATTCATGAATCTCTGGGATTTAGGATGCTGACCTTTTCAGGCTGGGTTTTAGTCATCTCTTAATCCCTGTGACAATGTACTAAGAAAAATCATCTTAAAAGGTTGAAAAGTTTATTTGGGTTTGTGGTTTTTCAGCCCAGGGTCAGTTGATCTAGTTACTCGGGGCTTCTGGAAACACAGTTTGAGATGGGAGCAAAAGAGTGTAGTGGAGGGAAGACTGTTCAATTCACGGTGGCAGGAAAACCAAGACAGGGGAGTAGGGTAGGCTTTCATATCCTTCTCAAGGGCAGACCTCCAGTGACTTGACTTTCTTCTAGCCCTTCAAAGTCCCAGAGACCCTCAACAGTACCAACAGCTGGGGACCAAGTCTTCAACACACGGCGTTTGGAGGGCATTGAAGACCCACATCACAATAGACTACATTAAAAGGATAAGATACCTAGGATCTTTTACCTTCTGGCTTGACTGAAGTGAAAGCTCAAGAATGCCTGGAAAGGTTTTAAGGCATGCATTTCTCCTGCTCCCCCATTGCTGGGCTGTGAGTGGGCTGCTTCCCTCTCTGAACAGCCATACTCCTATTTCTCTTGTGTTACACAGTTTAGGTTTTGGTCACTACTGCTTCCCAGTCTCACCTGATTGTCACTAATCCCACAGTGTATCAACCTTGTCATGTCCTCTTAACTCTGTCCATGTGTTCCCTCAGTTAGCATGGTGATTAATTTCGTCTGTCCACTTGAATGAGGTACTCTAATATTTTCCCAGACATTTTGGTGTGTCCCTGTCTCTGGATGAAGTTAGCATTTGATTTAGTATGCAGTAAAGACTATTCTCCCTAATTATTCATGCACTATTCAACCATGAGATCTGATGAGGAAAAGCAAATGCTTGACCATCTTGAGTTAGGCATGAACCTGCTACCCTCATATTAGAACTTACACCATTGATTTTCTGTTTCTTCAGATCATCAACTCAAGGGCTTGTGAGCCATTCACCTCATGGGAGAGAGACAGAAAGAGGCTGTGATGCTTCATATTGTTTGCCAGCTTGAAAGCACGTTGAATCATCCAGGATGTAAGCCTCTAGGCATGCCTCTTAGGGAGTTTCCATATTAGGTTAACTGAGGGCGAATAGCTCACCTTAAATGTGGGTGGTACCATTCCATGGGAAGGGATCCTGGACTGAATAAAAAGAATACAACAAGCTCAGCACCAATAGTCATCTCTCCCCGACTCCCCACTGTAGAGGCAAAGTGACCAACTGCCTCATGCTCACACTGTGAGCTCCCTGCCATGCTGGATTTTGCAATCAAATTATGAACCAAAATCAACACATCCTTTCTTCAGTTGCTTTCCATTGTATTTTCTGACAACATAAGAAAAGTGGTAATACAGGTACCTGGAACAAAATACAGCACCCAAAAACATGTCCTCGGGGATCTTCTTGCTCTACCTAGGACTGGAAGGCTCCATCACTTCCCAATGCTGTCACACCATGAGTTCATCAAGGGAAAAAGAAAATCAATGGATTAGGTTACACAGCACTCCCACCCCCTTAATACAAGAACCTCTCAATGACTGGATCTACAAACTGGAACCAATCCTGACTCTTTTTTTCTGAGAGCATCTCCTATTCAAACCATGACATCTTAGAACCTCTCAGCTTTGATAACCATCTGAGCCAACCACCTCCCTGCCCCTACCCCTGCCTTTCCCCCAACTCCCCACCATCCTTGATTGGAAAATTAGTATCAGGAAAAGGAAAGAGATGAAACAATTATCTCCATTACTGCTCCTGTACCTCTCCACAAATGCCTTTACCTTTTACCTCATTAAAACTTAATCGACATACAATAAACTGAACATATTTAAAGTGTATCATATGATGAGTTTTGACATATGTGTGTTCAAGATAATGAGCATATCCATCATCCCCCCCAAAGTTTCTTTATGCCCGACCCCTTTGAAATCCTTGGCTCCTGCTCCCCGCCCCCAGTCCCTAGGCAACCAGATCTGCTTTCTGTCACTACAGGCTCATTTGCATTTCCTACAATTATATAAATGGAAGCATCCAGTATGCGCTCTGTTTGCTTGTCTTCTTTCACTCAGCATAATTATTTTGAGCTCCATCTGTGTCGTAGCATGTATCGATAGTTCACTCCTTCTCATCTGATGGTATTTTTTTACATGAATATCCCATGGTTTGTTTATCCATTCACCAGTTGATGGACACATGTGATATTTCCAGGCGTTTTTTTTTTTTTTTTTCTATTCTAATTCATGTTGTTAACAGCATTTATTTAGGTGAAAGTCTAGACCTGGCTGTATTCTCTCCCTCTTTCTGAGTACACTCCTAAGAGAGGAATGGTTGGATCACATTCCAGGTAGTTGTTTAACTTTTTGAAAAGATGCCATATTGCCTTCTAAATTAGTCGTACCATTTTACATTACCCAGCAGTGTATGAGGATTCCAATTGATTCATAGTCTTGGCAGCACTTGGTATGTTCTGGCTGCTTAACTTAACTTTAGCCATTCCAAAAGACGCACACCAGTATGCCTGGTAGTATTCATTTGCATTTCCCTAATGAATAGCGTTGTTGAATATCTGTCATATGTTTCTTTTCTGCGATGCACCTTCTATGGTAAAGTCAGACTTTTTAAAAACTAAATTTAAAATTAAATTGTTTATGTTTTTATTATTATCTTGAGTGGTATTTACATATTACAGATATAAATCTTTCATGAAATGTAGTTTGGGAATGTTTTGAACTGGGGAGATGGCTGAGTGTATAAATGTTTGCCATACAAGTGTGAGAACCAGAGTTTGAACTCTCAGAATCCACATAAATCTGGATGTAGTAGCACACATGGCCATAATTCCTGAACTCCTACAGAGAGATTGAAGGTGGAGCCAAAGGAATTCCTGCAAGATCACGGGCCAGTTAGCCTGGAATGCTAAGTGGGGAATATAGGAGGAGAGCTGGCGAGACCCTGTGTCAAACAAGGCAGAAGACAAGGACTAATCCCCAAGGTTGTCCTCTGACTTATACTTATGGGGTATGGTATACACATGCTTGAATTCACACTCACATGCCTATATACATATTATACACATGTATAAAGATAAATAATAATAATAATAATAATAATAATAATAATATTTTCTTGGCCTATGGCTCATCCTTTCATTCTTTTAACTGTCTTTGAAAAGTATACATTTCAAGTGTTGGTAAAATCCAACTTACCAATGTGCCCATTAATGCTGTTGTAGCTAAGAATCACATCACAACTCTTGATTACGTCAACTGGCCATATGGAATGATTGGTACATCCTATCAACGTTTGTGAAGCATACTCTATGATGTTTGCACAACAGAAAATTAATGGGGATATTTTTTCAGAGCTTAAGCTTTGTGATTGTGGATTTGTTCATTACTCTGTATATTTCTGCCTCTCCTTTGCTATCAGATTCATAGATACTTGAGATTGTATCTTTCTGAACCAATCTCCCTTTTAACTATGTAATAACATTAAAACCATTCCTGATAATATATTTTTGTGTGTGTATGCTGAAGCCTACTTTCTCTGATATAGTGTAACCTTCACAGCACTCTTTCTTTTTAGTAGCTTTATTGGGCTTCGTTATATAGGGTAATGTCTAGAAGTTTTAAATTTACTCAGTAAGTGTTGTTGTGGTGTGTGTATTAAGTGCCTCCACAAAAGGCTAGTGCAAACAGTGCCCAGGGGTAGGACTTTGTAGAAGTTATTGGATCATAAAAGTTTTGCCTTTATTTAGGGCTAATCCATTGATGAGTTCATAATTTGATGACACCATTGAGGACTTATGAAGCATTAGGAGGAAAGGGATGTAGGTCCCTTGGTAGCCTGTGAAAGATATATATCTTGCTCCACACCACTTCCTGTTGCCCCTCCCGCTGTCTCTGCTTCCTGGCCACCATGAGCATGAGGTGAGCAGCCCTATTTCAGTGTGCCTTCCCCCAGTGAAGGGCTGATACTTCTGAAATAATGAGCCAGGACAAATCTCTTCTCGTATATTCCATTTCTGTCAGATATTTGCCACAGAGATGAAAATTATGACCAACAGAATTTTGTGTGCTCTTTAAGTAATTTTTTAAAACATGATGCACAGAATCACTCAGAATTTATACTGTTGCATGTAACCATCCAATTGTGAGATGTTTACTTGAAAGGAGTGACCTCTCTTTACTGAATAGTTTCTACAGAATTGCCAAGACAGCCCTGTTTCTGGGCTCTGTCTTGTATTGAGCCATTTATTTAGCATTTATAACCAGACATCAGCTTTTCATCACTGTACCTTTAAACTGAAGCGAAGATGGTGGATTTAGTGTTGCCCTCTCCAAAGTTCTGTTTTCTGCTTAGAGTTTGTTCATTTGTTTGCATTTTCACCAAATATAAAAAATCAATATCTATTAAGCAGCATGGTCCAAACTTGTATGGTGCTGCATGCTTTAATCCTAAAACAAGGAGCTAAGGAAAAAGAGTATAAAAACCCTGAATCTGGAATGTCAATTTGTATTACATTGAATTTAAAATTGACATTCTCACAACATAAAGTCTTCCAAGTCACGAACAGAGTACCTATTGCTATTTATTAGGCTGTTTAAATCTTTGTCCTAACAATATTTCAGGCTCTTTGCTATATGTATCTTTCTCACACTGTTGATAACATCATAAACAATAGCTTTCATAATTTCTACTTTGATTACATTTTTGGTATTCAAAATGTTTGGAATTTTCAGAATGAATATATATATGTATGTGTATGTATATGTGTATATATATATACATATATGTGTATATATATGTATATGTGTATGTGTATATGTATATATATGTGTGTATGTACATATATATGCACACATATATACATATACATATACATATACATATACATATACATATACATATACATATACATATACATATACATATACA
>JADRCG010007180.1:9234-20198 GCA_019844195.1 Rhabdomys dilectus
CTCCCTCTCCCTCTCCCTCTCCCTCTCCCTCTCCCTCTCCCTCCCTCCCCCCTCTCTCTCTTTCTCTCTCTCTCTGTGTACAGAATATAGGCCTCCATATTTTGGCTCAGCTGACTCCTCTAGCCTTGGTGAGATATCTTCCCAGGAAAAGACTTGGTGCTGAACTGTACGGACTGAATTAGAGGGAGGGGGAGGAAGCCCCTGTTTGATCTCTGGAGATTTGTTATGCCTAGCTACATATCTTACCAAAGCCAGAGGAGTCAGCTGAGCTGTAACTGGGCACCCCAAGTTCTGCACACCCACATGTCCACAAACTGTGTCCTTTTTGCAAGCACATCATGCTCATTACATCCCCAAAGTGCTGCCACTTGTGTACCCCAAGGGCTCAGCCCACAGGAACGGACTGTGAGCAAAGCACAAAGACCAGCCCAGTGTTGGATACATTGTAACCTGACTTAGGTCAGAGGAGATCCCTTCCAGTTGAGGATTACCGATCTCATTCTGTTCCTCGGAGACACCAGTGGCCCAAGCTCAGAGTCTGCAAAGGCATAACTTCATCCTTGATCATTTTCAGGGTATGGAAGCTCAGGGCTCCAGTGGCAATATCGCCCGCTTACTCTGCCTGGGAGTCGAGGAAGACTCGGGAGAACAGCATGGTAAGTACCTGTGTTGATTTGGTATGTTTTTGTGGTCTCTGGGAAGCAAATGTGCCCTGGCAGAAGTGAGCCGAGTGCCGGTGCCCATTGTCAGCTCAGTCTGCAGCTTTCAGATCTTTCCGTGCAGACTGAGCTCCAGTGTCCTGATCTCTCCTGTTGTGTTTTCTCTTTTCCAGATGGGAAAGCAGAGGCGTTCTTTCAGGCTGGAGAAGGGAGAGAGGAGAAAGGGGCACAGGGCCAGCCTGCAATGGGAGGAGTGGGGACAGAAGGCGAAGGAGAAGAATTATGTGGAGGAGAAGGCCACTTTGGTTCTGGTGCTCCAGGTCCTGTGGGTGATGGGGACAAGGATGGTGGCACCAAGGCTAGTGGCATGGAGCAGGAGCAAAATGAGCCAGTTGCCAAGGGCACTGAGGGCCAGAAGAGTGTAAAGCCCGAGGATAAGCAGATGCCCCTCCAACGCCCTATGTCCATCCAGAGGCAGCTGGAGGAATTAGACGCTATTTTGCAACGCAGTGATTCCTATGATGTCCCAACAAGGTAAGAAGATTGTCCTATTTACTGCCCAGTTTTCAGGGAATACATGCTAGTTCTAGGTGTCTTTTGACTTTCTCCCAAGGTCCTTAGTGTCCCCTGTTGAAATAAAGGGCATCTGAGAACTCTAGACTGCCTAGCCCCCTTCCCCTGTGGGTGGGTTCTGGGGCATGGTGAAAGCTATGGTAAGTGTGAATAAAACTATTTTCTTGCTATATTTCTTGCTAAATGAGTCTGGTTGGAAACGGAACGATACAAGGTCCTGATAGAGGAAGGTGGGCAGCCCGAGGTCTGACTGGTGAAGTGAGGGTGGGATTCTGTCTCTGTCTGAAATTTGACTACACCTCCACATCTCTTGATTGCTTTGTGTATTTTTAATTATGTTAGACCATGACTTGTTTTGATTAATGGATATTTTGGGAGCTTCCCATTAAAGTTGATACCAGGTGGTAGAGTGGGTGAACTCTGGGTAAATTAAGACTCAAAGGTGGATATTACAAACACTGTTGGGGGCAGGAGGAAGGGTTGACAGGGCACACATTCAAAAATGAATATGAAGTACACTTTGCCTATTTTATTTCATCTGTGCTGCCACAGATTGAACATACGAACTTTTTCCTTTTAGGGAGGATCTTGATAGATGGATGGATATCAGTGTGTCCAGAGTGCAGGTAGGTAATCTGAGAAAAGCAATTTGGGAGGATAGGCGTGCCAAACCTCATCTGAGGTCTTGGGCACCTATTTG
This sequence comes from Rhabdomys dilectus, assembly GCA_019844195.1. NCBI lineage: Eukaryota > Metazoa > Chordata > Mammalia > Rodentia > Muridae > Rhabdomys > Rhabdomys dilectus. The sequence continues at coordinate 11,167 of JADRCG010007180.1, forward strand.
AAGTCGGAGTGCTGCTGCTCCCTCGATTTCAGCGGGGATCTTTAAAGTCTGTGAATACAAAATGGAGTCAGAAAGGCCCAGCATGGAAGAGCATACATGCTAAAGGAACAAAGAATATTATGGAGCTAATTTAATCTTTACATGCATCCATATATTACATATATATATTATATATATCTTAGTAAAATATAAATGCATGTTAAAATTATATATACATTTATACCTCATGCGAATATAGGCTTGCATGAAGTATGCGCATAGACATACTTCTTAAAAATGTTCAAATCCTGTAACAGCTGCCCTTTACACAATGTTTGGGTTAAGTACGGTGTAGAAATCATTCAAATTTATATAAATCTATGAGCTCTGTGGTATCATTTTCGGTAGCAAATTTAAGCATGAATTCTAGGATGAAGAAGGGAATTTGTAAATCTTCAGCCATTGTAGCGAATAGTGCACAGGCTGAACCCAATACTAGTGTTACCAGCATGTGTTTAAACAGACTGCTGAGAATCGGGGACAGCAGTGCAAAGGCCTGCTCCTTTGTTCATAAGTGCCTGGCAAAGCAATAGAGTGAATGACAGGCCTGAATTAAAGTTGCTTGGTATATCTTGCTCTGTCTTGCTGACATGTAAGGAATCCACAAACAATGGTGCTTCTCTATGATGCCAGCACCCTGGAAGTGAAGACGGGAAGATGAAGGCCAGCCTGGGCTACATGAGACCCTGTCTCAAAAGCAGACAGATGCCCACAGCTTAAATCTACACATTCATCTAGGTAGTTTTGAAACTACCTAGCTTGTTCGTGAATAGCTTCCTGACAACATAATTTTTTTTCTTCCCACACCTGGTAGTATCATGAAGAACTGTTTTGTGTGATTGTTGATGGTGTGTGTGTGGGGGGGGGGACTAGATCTCAGTGTGGGCTAGATTCTCACCTGGGGTAGTTGGAAATCCTTTTTCCATTTGCTTAGGCAGCAGTAAGTTAATCTGTAGGTCACTGGATTCAGAAGTGATCTCTCTTGAGAGCACGGGAAGCTCCAAGCAGTACTGGGAAAAAGAAAAGTCAAAGATCCAGAGGGAACATCAGGATAATGGCACCGGCTTTATTTCTCAGTGTTGTCCCCTCCCTACTCCCACTCCCACCCCCCCTGTGCCTTCTTCACTAATGGAAGGGCCCTGAAGGTTTAGGGGACTTTGCTTCTAGAACAATGGCTGAGCACAGCAGGCCTCTGAGGCTACAATCACAGCCAGATCTGCTCAGGGCACTCAGGGCACAGGGCGAGGCTCTTTTACTTTCTCAGGCATTTAAACACAGCCCTGGAAAGGAGAAACTCAGGGTTGCCGAGTTGCTGTGCCTTACTTCAGTTTAGTGTGCTCTCAACTGAGGAGAGAGTGACCCACACGCCATGATGAAGGGAAAAGAGGACCACTATGAGCAACACTGAATTTACAGACTATCTACTTAAAAGGGAGAAGCACGCCCACTAGTGACACAGAAGAGAGAGAGATATTGATTACATTCAGGGAGAAGAGCTCTTTGCCTCAAGTGCTATAGGTTTTGAACTTGGAAACCGATAGTAAAATGAAAGCTTCATTAAACAGGAGTGTGAGAGGGTAGAGCAGGTTAACAGGTCTTGGTTTAGGTTTGGTTTGGTTTGGTTTTGTAGTAGAAGTTGACAAGTATTACTATTGCCCCAGTCCCTCACTGAAATACAAAATGAAGGGCTTCTTTGTGAGCTAAGATCCCACTGGTTGGGCTGAGCATGTAACACAGGGAAGAAGCATTTTCTCCAGCATACATGAAGCCCTATGTTCAATCCCTAGTACCTCGGGGAAAAAAAATGCCAACAAAACATCAGTGGTTATGTCGAGGTGTGTGTGTGTTTGTTTTTGTTTGTTTCGGTGGAATCCTGTTTAGTGTATTGACTGAGCCCCTTATTCTTCTGATTGTAGAACTGGTTTAAGATTAGGAGGGCTGCATTCAGAAGAAATAGGAGGAGAGCACCGATCCCTGAACATTTTAGAGCAACATCTGAGTGCCCTGTTTGTCGTGGAGCAAGATGGGGAGAAAGATGTCCTTTTGAGGCACCGCGATTTTGACCACATATGCAGGCCATGACAACTCTTACTTTTCAGCAATTCTGTGAGCAATAAAGAGGTGGATTCTCAGCATGTTTGTTCCATTGCCTCTGTGATTTCTAACATATTGCCTCAAATATCTTAGTGATTCTAGTATTGTGGAAATGCCCTTTAAACATGGCATAATTGAATCATCTGTTGGGCCGTGGAAGGGTATCCTGGTTCTTGGGTTGTGGGTTTGGCCACGCCCCCAGAACCCAGGCTCCTGATACGAGGTCTGATCTCCATTCAACCTGCACCTTTTAGTCACACAGGACACAGGTAGAGGGTGTGATTAACAGGTCTCCACCTCCAGAGATTAAAATATTAATGAAATATCTAAAGGCTGGGGGGCGTAGCTAATTAAGTGATTCCCTCCCCTCCTCCCCCTCCCTATAAAAGTCAAGCTCCCCTGGCTTTTGAGGGGGAGCATGAGACATCTACACCCATTCACTACGTCATGAACAATAAAAGCTTTGGAAAATTCCTGAACTCCACGTGTCTCCTGGGCCTGCCGCTAGGTTCCCAGCCTTTGGAACCCTGAACCTTGCTGATGCAGCCGCTGGTCCATCCGCGGCGGCTGAGTGAATGTGGGACCCTCTGACGGGCGGTCTGGGAGGCCTGCCTGGGACCCTGCCGCTGGCCCTTGCGACTTTGTCCCCCCCGCCGCCGGACTCCCGATTCCCTATACATCAGAGAAGATCCACAACTATAGTAATGGTTACATTGACTTACACATTCTCCTTTGTCACTCTCTGTCATTGTGCTACCTTCAACTCACCCTGCCACTGTATGTCAAGGAAGGCCAGGGTAAATTCCTGCCGAGAATCAGCATGTTCCCAGCTAGGGTTGAATTCTGCTACTATTTGTAAGTCTATTATGGTGTTGTAAATGACTGGGAGGTGGGTTGCCTCTCCAAGGATAGGCTCTGTACTCTAGGAGGTGGATGCTTGCAAGGTGATTCAGGTGAGCTGTGAGGTAGGGTGAAGGCAGTAGGAAAAGTTAAGTGGTGACCACTTATGGCCTGTTATGCTCCAAACCAGGTCCCTTATGAAGCAAGAATCACAGATTCACCTCTGCCTTTGTCCTGAGCACTCGACCAGGACTAAAGTAGTACAACTATGTCAGGAGTGCCTGTCGCCTCATGGATTAATATCCAGAGTGCCCTTTCCCCTCTGTTCATTCATTCATTCATTCATTCATTCATTCATTCATTCACTTTACATCCTGATTGCTGTCCCCTTCCTCCTGGTCCCCCCTTTCACAGTTTCTCTCCTCCCATCTTTCTCCTCTGAGAGTGGGGGCCACCCCTGAGTATCTCCTATCCTGGCAAAGGGAAAAGACAGAGTCAAGAGTACCTCTCACTCCATGGTGGATTAAAGGGACACAACAACGTCAACAGTGTCTGGTGCCCTCTTGTGGGCTAAAGGTGAACAACAATGTCAAGAATGCCTGTCACCATCTCATGGACATATAAAGGGGTATAACAAAGTCAAAAGACCTGTCGCTCCCCTGTGGAATAAATGGAAATTACAATGTCAAAAGTGCCTGTTGCCTCTGTGGACTGACTCTCCTAGTGAGGGCCACTATTGCTATGATGGAACATCATGAATTAAAGCAAGTTGTGGCAAAAGGGTTTATTAAAGGTACATTCCCACATAATAATCCAGGGAAGGAAGCCAGGATAGGAACTCATGCATGGCTGGAACCTGGAGGCAGGAGCTGATGGAGCTGATGGAGAGGCCACAAAGGGGCGCTGCTTACTGGCTTGCTCATCATAACTTGCTTAGCCAGTTGATGGATGGGGCCACCTACCCACCTCAGAATTATTAACCCAGAATTGCTCCTGTCTAAAGGAAATGCAGGGACAAAGAGTGGAGCAGAGACTGAAGGAAAGTCCATCCAGAGACTGCCCCATCTGGAGATCCATCTTGTATACAGTCACCAAATCCAAACACTATTGTGGATGCCAAGAAGTGCTTGCTGACAGGAGTCTGATATAGCTGTCTTCTGAGAGGCTTTGCCAGAACCTGACAAATATAGAAGTGGGTGCTTGCAGCCAACCATTGGAGGAGTTAGGGCAGGGACTGAAGGAGCTGAAGGGGTCTGAAACCCATAGGAAGAACAATATCAACCAACCAGATCCCCAGATCACCCAAGGACTAAATCATCAACCAAAGAGTACACATGAAGGGACTCATGGCTCCAGCTGCATATGTAGCAGAGGATGGCCTTATTTGACATTGATGGTCCTGTAGAGACTTGATGCCGCAGCATGGGGGGGATGCTGGAGTGGTGGAGCAGGAATAGGTAGGTGGGTGGGGGAGCACTCTCTTAGAGGCAAAGGGGAGCGGATGGGATAGGAAGTTTGTGGAGGGGAGACCAGGAAGGGGGATAACATTTGAAATGTAAATAAATATCAAATTAAAAACAAACGGAAAAAAAAAAGGAACCCAGGACACCAGCCCAGGGTGTACCACCTACAATGAGCCAAACTAAATGGCAATGACAGTGTTGATTGTTTTTCACGCCCCTCCATGAAAAGGCAAAGTCAGGAGTGCCTTTTACCCCTTCTTGAACTAGATAGGAACCGAAATGTTTCTGTCGCCCCCTAGTGGACAAAATAGGAATTACAATGTCAATGGTCAAGTCAAGTGTCAGGAATTACAATGTCAAGTGTTGAGTTCCTGTCGGCCCCCTAGTGGACCAAAGAGGAATTACAATGTCAAGTATGCCTGTTGACTCTAAATGAAAAAAAGAAACAAAAAAAGAAAAAAAAAGAAAAAAAAAGGCAAGACAAGGAAAGACCACAACTGTTCCTAAATATGGTGGAGAGGTTTATTGTAGGATAAATGGGAGACATAATCAGAGTGGTCATGACCAGACTGAGCTGAGCCATGTGGGGAAAGAGGGAGGGAAATGGAGAGGAGAACAAGATGAAGCAGCCAGGAGGCCCAAAGGTAAAGGGGCATGTAACCAAAATTGTTGGATTACATAGGGTAGCTCAACCACTGGGCTGGAGAGTTTAGGATAGAGGGCAGGTATGACAGCCAGGAGAGCTCTTGTAACACGTAGGGGCAGGGCGGATACTGGGAGAACCTGGTAACCAGACTCCACTTTGATATCTTAAATAGGACCCCAGCCATTTGTCCAAGGCTTGAAACCAATACTTACCAATCTCCCCCTTTTTAGTGCAGTGATAGCTCCTATGTTTCAAAATTGGCATAATGGAAGAACTTGATTTTTTTTTGGTGTTTGAGTTTCTAGTCACTAATCCTTTTGCTCTTTCTGTTACTGAAGCCACAGACGGCAGAATTCGTCAAAGGAAAGCCTAAGGCTGTCACCTAGGTGACAGTGAGATGCAAGCCTATGCACATTTTGTAGGGAAGAAGTAGTCAGGGGGAAATTGATTCTGTGCTTCCATAGATAGGATTTTGCTTGATACAAGTCTCACTATGTAGCTCAGGCTATCCTGGAACTTGCTACGTTGACCAGTCTGGCTCACAGCTCACAGAGATCTACCTGCTCCTTTTCCCCAAATGCTGGGATTCTATTCTGGGTTCCCACAGATGTTTTCATGTATATCATTACAAAGTCAGAAGTGTGATAGTGAAGGACAGAAATAGTGACAAGCTTTTAGGTCAACTAAAAATGATTAAAATGAATTTACTAATAAGCATACTCAGAAAATATTACATTAGGTGAAAATAAGAAATGGAGTTGAGGGGTGTGGTCACAGGCATCTCTTTAAGGAGATAGAGGCGTACTTCTAACTTGGTAACACATTAAGTTTGCTGAAGTTTTGCTTTTATGAACTTACTGCCTATTCACTAAAGCCCCTTCTTATCAGAAGAAGCAAGTGTTTGTCAGACTGCCTTGGAGAAATGACCTTGTTCCTGCTCAGAGAGCAAGCCTTGCTTGTTTCAAGATAACAGGAACTGTACTTGTTTGTCTTTGTGAATTGGCCAAATTTCCCAGAGAATGTGAATTGAAGATAATTAAAAACTGCAGTTTCTCCCTGCTTCTGTAAACTAACTTCATTGTTCCGTGGAGGCACTGGCTCAACTTCTCCATGTTCATTGAGTTGTATAGGAGTTGTCTTCAGCAACCGAGCCTTGTCATCAGTTTGGGAAGAGCAACCAACCTATAGTCTTGTAAACAGTCCAGAGTGTTTGGATACTCCTAGGGGACCCCTTTGGGTAACAACTGAATTAGATGTAACCCAGTCCCAGCACTGGGTACCTCATTTGGTGACAAGAGATGTCTCCAAATAATGCAGGAGATCAAACCTGTACGTATTTTAGGAAGCTTCTACTGTATGAAGTTTCCATACTACTGCTCAAACAGGCCTTAATTTTAGGTGTCTCTTTCCTTATTCTCTTTCTCATTTGTTGTGGCCTGAGCTGCCTCACGTTGGGTGCCAAAAATGTTGAGAGCTGCTCTAGTCGACGCTTGGGGGCCAAAGTGTTGAGAACTGCTCTGGCCCACGTTTGGGGGCAAAGTGTCATGGACCGCTCTGTCAGTGTTCGGACCTGCACTGCCAAAGCCTTGGGGGCTAAATTGTTAGAGCCCATACTGCCCCAAGCTGCTCCAGTTCTCGGGTCAGGGTTCAGCAAGAGAGAGAGTGAGGATGGACAGAAGAATGGAGACCAGACAGAGTGTGGTTCAATCCCATTTATTCTTCAGTCTCTCTTCTTCTCTCCAAGTCCCTAGTCTTGAGTTTCTAGTCCCTAGTTCTTAGTCCCTAGTGCCTCCAAGTTCCAAGTTACTTCTTCCAAGTGCTAGTGCCTAATGTCTAATAATCTTCCAAGTACCTGCTACCTAATAACTAACTCCAAGTTGTACTGAACTCTTCTGTCTGCCTCTCGCCTTTTATATGTCTCACTTCTAAGCCACGCCCTTAGGTCTTATCTCCAGATCTGATCTCTAAGTCACACCCATAAGTCTTAGCTCTAAATCACACCTTTAAGTCTCACACACCGAAGGGAAGATCCTGGGTATCTAAAGCAAGATGTTATCAGAGTGTGCTTAGCTGTTTAAGGCTATTGTAATCAAATCTCTTATCAGGGTATATGGCTCAAGATGGCTGCAAGAATGTGGGAAAAAAACTTGCATGGGGGAGTCTGGCGGTGGGGTCCCATGGCGGTCTGGCAGCGGGGTCCCTTTGCACTTCCCACACCACCGGCAGTGGATCCCACATTCACTGTGCCAGCTGTGGGCTGGTAGCTGCGGTTCAAGGTTCCAAAAGCTGGCAATCTGGAGGCAGGTGCAGGAATACCCAGGCAATATGTGGAGTTTTCCAAAGCTTTTATTGTTCAGGGCATGGTGAATGGGTGTGGATGGTATGTGCTTCCCCAGCCAAAAGTCAGGGGGTCTGGCCTTTTATAGGGAGGTGGAAAGGGGGCGGGAATAACTTAATTAACTACACTTCCCTGCCTTTAGATAACTCATTCATATTTTAATCTCTGCCAATCACATCCTCTACGTGACTGAAGGGCGCAAGTTAAATGGAGATCAGACCTAAGACCTTGTGTCAGGGGCTTGGGTTCTGGGGGTGTGGCTGAACACCCACACCCAAGAACCAGGATACTTTTCCACTGCCCAACACAAGGATGATAGCCTCCTTCTGTCGGCTCCCCACACTCATTTGCCCCTCTTTGCTCTCCCTGCCAACTTGACCCCTCCATTGCAGGCCCCTATCCATAACTATTCTATTTTCCTTTCCCATGAAGATCTGTCCTCCCTTGTCCCTTGCTCTATACCTACCCTCTGTGATTCTACAGACTGTAGTATGCTTATCATTGACTTACTAGCTAGTAGCCACATATAAGTGAATACATACCAGATTTCTCTTTCCGGGTCTGGGTTATCTCATTCAAAATGATTTTTTTTTCTAGTTCCATCCCTTTGTATGTGAATTTCATAATTTAATTCTTTTTTGTTTGTTTGTTTTTTGATTTTTTGATTTTTTGTTTTGTTTTGTTTTTTGAGACAGGATTTCTCTGTGTAGCCCTGGCTGTCCTGGAACTCACTATGTAGACCAGGCTGGCCTTGAACTCAGAAATTCGCCTACCTCTGCCTCCCAAGTGCTGGGATTACAGGTGTGCACCACCACTGCTTGGCTTAATTCTTTTTTTTAAATAGCCAATTTGACTTAAGGCCCACTTCACAAGGTGGAACCCATACCTGACACAGCTTTGGTGACCAAGAACCCGAGACTAGATAGCCCAGGAGACCCAGGGGAAAACCAAATGTTACAGTTCTTCTAAAAGAATGTAACAATAAAATTAGTGCTAATGACACTGTTGTATCCTCATAGATCAGTGTCCTTCTCAAGCACCATTATCAGAGAAATGTCCTTCTCTAGCAGATGGGAACAAATACAGAGACACACAGCTAAACATTGGGCCCAAAGTGAGACCTTGGAACATACAGCCCTAAATGTGATGTCTCCATCAAAATCCCTCCACTCAGGGTTCAGGGAACCCTGCAAAAGAGGAGGCAGAAAGAGTGTAAGAGCCAGAGAGTATGGAGAACATCAGAAGAACAAGGCCCTCTAAATCAGCCTTATCAAAACACATATGAACACACAGAGACTGAGGCAGCATGCATGCAGTCTGCGCAGGTGTACACCAGATGGCGTCCTCCAGCTGAAAGAAAAATAGGACACATGGTCCCATCCCTAAGCCATAAGCTATCTCCAACTGATAAACACTGGCAAATGAAACTTCATTTTCTGCAGGGGAGTCTCACTGGGGAAACCAAGTACTCTTAAAGGAAAGCTGCATGCCCAGAAGTAATGCCCCAATTCAAAGGATCTTGTCAAGGACACCTTTGAAGGTTCCTTGTCTCATAATGTCATGTCAGAGCTGCTCCTTCCCCTTCTTCCCCTTCCCCTTCTTCCCCTTCCCC
>JADRCG010007192.1:0-24327 GCA_019844195.1 Rhabdomys dilectus
AAAAAAAAAAAAAAAAAAAAAAAAAAAAAAAACTCAATAAACAGCAATTTTGCTCCAAAATATTTACCACAAAGTAAATATAAATACTCATCAATGAGTAAGCAGATAAAGACAGAATGAGTACATTATGTATTATGTCATTAATTATGTATTAGTGTTAACAGTGTATCACTCACCACAGGCCAGCCTACAGTGTGCATTTAACTCAAGAATACTGCATTAAGGAAGAAAACTCAAAACTGTAGTGATTAGAAGTAGGCCATGGCTTCTTTAGGGACAGGGTAGGAGTGGAAACTGACTACAAATGAATGAAAGACTTGCTTAAAACAACAAAAACAGGCTGTGCGAGTGGCCTGTGACATGGTTCAGGGGCAAACAAGGCTGTTTCCAAGCCTGATGACATCAGGTCAATCTTCAGAATCCTTAGGTGGGGTAAGCATCAACTCCCAATAGTTGTTCTTTCATCATCGTTTATGGGTGCGCATGCCACACAAACAAATGTAATAAAATAAAAACAAACATTAAAAAAAATGTTAAAAAACAAAACAACAAAAAGTCTCTCAAATAGAGCCCGATTTCTGTTTAGATGCACTACCTTTGGAGCATATAATGTAGAGAAATAAAATCACAGCAAATGGATCCTGTCTTCTAAACACCTTGGACTTACAGATATGTCTTATTTGTATTTCCAGGGGAGGACTCAAATTCCATGCTATTCTGTAAATGGACAGAATATTTTTAGAAAGGCTGGACTGACTATAGTTAACAGTATGTTGAAAAGCTACTGCCTGGTCTCTCATACACAGTTCATCACAGAGACACCACAGCTCACCAAAACACTAGACATTCACCAGCCTCCTGGCCTCCATCCTCACAGGATTTCAACTCACTAAAAGTCTTTTTTTCCTCTCCTAAACCTCTAGTTACAAATTTGAAGAAAATTCTGGAGCTCATTCCACCTGAGTATCCATCCCATGTGCAGTCACCAAAGGTAGACATTGATGTGGATACCAGGAAGTGCATGCTGACAGGAGCCTGATCTGTCTCCTAAGAGGTCTGCCAGAGTCTGACATATTCAGAGGCAGATGCTCACAGCTAACCACTGATCTTAACAAGGGTTTCTCAATGGAGGAGCTAGAGAGAAGACTGAAGGAGCTGAAAGGGTTTGCAGCCCCATGAGGAGACCACAATACCAACCAACCAGAGCTTTCAGAGTCTAAATCAGCAGCCTGGGAGCACATAGGGAGGGACCCATGACTCCAGCTGTATATGTAGGGGAGGATGGTCTTGTTGGGCATGGGTGGGAGAGGAGATCCTTGGTCCCAAGAAGGCTGGACACCCAGTGTGGGAGAATTCGAGGGTGGGGGGTGGAAATGGGGGCACATCCTCATGGAAGCAGGAGGAGGGGGGATGGGATAAGGGATTCCTGGGTGTGTGGGGGGGAATGGGGTAAGGGGATAACATCTGAAATGTAAATAAATATCCAATAAAAAAAAGTTGGAAAAAACATATATAAGACTTAAACACATGATAAGCACTAGAAATATATTCAAATAACTGCAAACTCATAGGAAACATTATAAAATAAGTCACCTCACATTTTGGCCTATAAATTTAATAAACTAGTCTGTGTTCTAACCCCAAACTTTATGAAAAATTAAGACCAATCTTGAATAGCTTCAATATTTTCTTTTATTTATAAAAAGAAAAAATAATAAGGTATCAGAGTGCATATGGTGTACTGTGCCTGTGGTTTTGCACATTTCCTCATGTGTTTTACATGATTTCCATGTTATAAACATACTGTGTATATCTTTACAAAACCAGGTAGATTCAGCTGTCTGGCACCAACACATGAAATTATAACTCATTCTGATGCTGTGCACTTGAGGATGCTGAAAAAAACAACTTGTTTGTTATGACTCCTTAGTGAAGATTTAACATGTTTCTTTCCCCACTTGCCATGTGTTTATGCCCCCCATCATTTCCATTAACTGAATTTATTTTTAGAAAAAAGTCTGGAAATTATGTTCTCGTAATTTTTAGTCAGATAAATAATTTAGCTACACCTAATGTAGCATTTTAAGGCCTCTATATAATTGGAAAAATTTAGCATATTTTAACCTTTTTGACTGATTTATAAAATAAAAAACAGGATGACATTTTACAGTTAAAATTAAAAGATGAAAACCTCTCATGCAGTAAGGAGCTGCATCCAACTCAGTGTTGGGGCTGGCAGGCAGCGTATGCCCTCCCCTTTCCAAGTGTGGGAGGCAGTAAGAAAGCAGCATGATGTCAGAGGTCTATATTACATGTATTAAGCCACACGCCATTGAGTTCTCTGATAAATACATATAGTTTTAATGATCAGTACTGGATAGTGGATGAAAACATGCATTAGTTAGACTAAAAATGCCACACATTTGTTCATATATCCGTTCAATATAAAATTTTCTGTTTTGAAATGTAAAGTTTTGGCTCTTATTTTAGAATACACAATAATCAGGAGGATACATGATGGGGAGCCAGTTCTCAGTAAAAGATGCACAATGGGTCCATCCAAGTAATTTCATCAGCTATAATAAAAGAAAGCATTAGTAAAGGAAGTGACAGGTCCCAAGCCCAAAATTCAGAATAGTTTAATAATAATAGTCACAAATACACAAAAACCTTCCTTCTGTCAGTCTATCATCCATTAATCCATCCACCCATTACGGCCACCAAGACTATCCTTCTTAACTCTTCCTAACAAAACACCATCTTCTTCACAGAAGCACATGTATATAGAAACAATAGACAATGACAGGAACTCCAGAAAGAGTTCTTTAACCTAATCAAGGCCCAAAGGACTTAAACTGTCTTACAGTTTGTATGGAATGATGAACATAGACAGAAAATAAGATGGCATTAAAATAATTTCCTTCATATCTCAAGCTAATTCATGGAGAAAGATCCAACTAGTTTTCCTTTGTATATGCAATATGTGGTAAATTAATAAATGTAAAAATCATCTCAGACAAAAAAGAAAAATATAAACTCTACAAATTCAACCATTTTAGAACCAATGCAAAACACATTAAGAAGGAATGCTTCATCCTTCAAAAAAGGAAACATTGTCTTCTAGCTACAGAAAGAAATTAATTCACTTTGCCCTTGCTGAAAACATTCAAGGCTAATAGGGGTCTCTGGATAGCAGTGAAAATGTTTTAGAAAGTTGAATGGCAACAAACAAAGAATGCATTTATTATGTAGTTCATACTGCTTTAGTAATGGTAACAACTAAGTAATGTTTTATAATGAACACAGGTTTTTTTTTTTTTCAGTGTTCTTGTCACTACACAGTACGGAAGTAACATAGAGTATAATTACTTACCTGAATACAATTTTTCCAGTTTTCTTTTGTTGGTTTTTCTTCTACAAGTTTGGTTGCAAACTTAAGGCCTCTCCCATACATCTTATTTACTAGTGCATGCTTGTATGCAAATGTCAAAACCTATAGAATAAAATAAGCATTACTTATGGCATACAGACATTTTAAGGCATATAGCTTTAACAACAAAATAAGGCTTTCACAGAACTATAGCTTTTCTTGTGTGTAGGCACACATGTTTGTGTAGAGGCCAGAAATCAGTACAGGGTATCCTTCTTAACTGCTTTCCACCTTACTAAAGTTGATTTGGCTAGTGTGGTGGGCCCACAGATCATCCCAATCCTGCTGCCTCAGCCCTGGAATTATGGGTGCACGTTATAGTGCTTGGCTTCTTTCTACATTGGTGCAAGGGACTGAACCCAGGTTCTCATACTTCTGTGGCAGACAATTTACTGAATGAGCCATCTCACCAGCCTCTGAAAGTATAGCTTTTAAGTTGAGTATGTTGTATCAGGAAAATTTAAAAGGACAAATAATTACATAAAAGAGTATAGGACATAAATAAACAGAAGTCATAAGCTACTAAAATCCACATTAAACCATTAATTTGTGAAAAATAAACACATAATAGTTAACATAATTACAGAAAACAAACAGTAGAGATAAAAATGGCCAACATCAATCATTAAATTTGTAAAGGGCATGTTTTACATAAACATATTCTTTCTGTCATGCTATGTTTTGCATGAACTGTGGAGTCTGATAACCATTGTCAAAGAAAGAAATCCTGTTACACCAATTTGTTCTTTAAGGGCCAAGATATGTATTAAAAAATGTTCAATTAGCAGAGTAATCAGGTCAGTACTGTAGTGTGTTGCCCATGGTCAGCAGTGTCACTGTGGAGACTGAAATATGCATAACAATCTCACTGTGGTGATTATAAGTGTTTACCACCTTGTTACATTTCTCAAAGACACAGACTAGTTATCTTTGCTTCCAGGAAGTAGTAGTATTTAGCAAACAGTAGACCTTCAGTAACTGTTAACAATTAACAGCAATACCACCAAGGGCTTTCCATTAACTTAATATTTACTCATAACTTTCAGGTAAGAAATAGGCATCAATATTCAGTAACTTGTGACAAAAATGGCAAAAGCAGAAATCAAACTCAATTTCAGGTCCTAATCTCTAATCCCTACACAATTCTGCCTGTTTTACTTTCATGAGCACTACAAATATACTACTGGTCTGTGGGGGAATTGGAACCATACAGAAATAACTTTTACTAGTCTTAATGGTTGTTTTTTTCAATTAAAAACTACTATAGTATAGGAGGAGCTAAGGTGGGAGGAGTAAAGAGAGGAAGAGGAGGATAAGGGAGGAGGAGGAGGAGCTAAAGGAGAGAGAAAAAGAACAAGAGAGGGGGACATGGAGGCTGATGTTCACTTGTCTGTAGCAGTCAAAGGTAGTTGATATATCTAGGTTGGGTACTGGGTTACACCTCTGATTGTAAGGGTATCTTGTTATTGATCATTACTAAATATATAAAGCCTTTGGATAATTTAAGCATTAGAGTCTCTTCTGTACCAAGCATGTGTGTTTGGTGGGATGGTCCAGGCACTACCCAGCCTTGTGGAGACAGCATGGAAGATTGGCAGACCCATCGCCCACGCTAGCATCTCATGGGTGGCAGGGCTGAAGATTCTGGCTGGCCGTTTCTAGCTGCGTTGCGCACATGGACTCTGGCCACTGAACATGGTGGCTGAGCTAGCCAGAGCTGCTGCAGCTTAGATAGTCTGCTTGACCTGTGGCCGCTTTTTAAATAATTACTTCAACACTATAGTTAATCCTGAGAACCTGTGACTGACAAAAACAATGACCTTTTCTGTGTGACGAGAACTTTTCTTTCTTTTCCTGGAAGATTAATAGAAATAGTTATATAATCACTGCTGTAAGAACAGACAAAAGAGGTTTAATGTAATTTTTTTAAAAAATTCAAATCCAAAAAGTTTCAACTTTGCTTTTCCAAACATTTGTTTAAAACTGGTAGCTAAAAACTGAGATATGTAGAAGTTACAGAATTTTGAGGAAAATAATAATAATGTCTAAACTAAGGAGCATATTTTACTCTAGAAATAATATAAAAAATTCAGGGAAGAAAAAGGACAATTTTCTGGAAGACCATACGAATGTCTTCAAAGGCTACTATGAATATCCTTAAAATTGCTTTCAAAATCACTGTTGAACACTTGAAGACAGTTTGGACAAATTCAAGGCACTTGGGTTAAAATGCATCTTCTTGAGGGTGGAGCCTCATCTTCATCCTCTTTGTCAGAAAGAGCACAGAAGGCCCGAGAGATCACTATCTCTCTGTGTACCAAGACCAATAGTAAAAGGGTAAGGTACCTTAGTATCAAAAACATCTGTCCACTTTGTAGTTTCCCAATAGGTTTCTGATAGAGATTCCATGGTACTTTCTCCTTCCTCTTCCTTTGCTTCTGCATCTCCAGCTGCTGCCCCATCATGAGGCTGTGTATGAAGAAGGTGGTCTGCCAGAGCACATCCTTTCCTGCAGAGAGCATCTACCAGGGTGGATTTCTGCTTGTCCATATCACTGGAGAGAAAATAAAAATATTTTTTTCACATGTCAGTTAAATGTTTTCCAAGGGATGATTTCATGTTTAGTATATACATTTATTTCTCTAAAACTTACCATGCATAAATTTTGTACATCCATATATTGTGTAACAAAATGAACATCCATGATGTGATAATAAAACTGTGTTACACATCAAAAGACACTGGTATTAGTAAATATCATAAGGCTCATCATATATACAGATGACATCAGTCGGGGCAACTGTACTTGGTCAAAGCAGAATGCCATAGCAACAGAGCTGAAGGATTATCCAGTTGTTATATCAGCTATACAAATTTTAAGAAGGGTAGTTAAGTCTTTACATTGAAAAAAAAAGTGAAGATCCCTCCAACAATTCCCTGACTGCCTGGTTTACTTGGGGTATAGCCAACAAACCTGAGCTGCACTCAGTAACCTGACTTCCAATGTCTGGCCTAAGACCCTGCCTACCTTCCTGAAGAGGCCTGCACAGACCCAGAAAAATACAGGTTCATGGCTCTCCCTAGCTCCATAAAGAGTCTTGCTGGCATCAGGAACAATCAACCAACACTAGGACAACCAGATGGCTAAGTCAAGAAGGAAAGAACACAACCAACAAGAGCCAGGGTAATATGGCACCAACACAACGGAAGCCCAAAAGATGACCTTAAATCAAGTCTTAAAAAGATAACAGAGGCCTTTAAAGAGGAAATGAATAAATCCATTCAAGAAATACAAGATAGACAGGAAAACATGTATTAGTTCTTAAAGAGAAAACAAATCCCTTGATGAAACATAGGAAAATATAATCAAACAAGTGAAAGAAACGAACAAAAAGGTACAAGACCTAAAAATGAAAATAGAAACAATAAAGAAATCACAAATGGAGACAACCCTGGAGCTGGAAAACCTAGGAAAGCCAACAAGAACTACGGACAAAAGCATCACTAACAGAATACAAGAGATGAAAGAGAGAATCATAGACATAAAAGATACCACAGAAGATACCAACACATTAGTCAAAAAAAAAAAAAAAAATGCCAAGTGTAAAACATTCCTAGTGCAAAAACATCCAGAAAATTTGGGACACGATGAAAAGACCAAATCTAAAAATAACAGGACTAGAAAAGGGAAGGAATTCACACTTCAAAAGTCCAGAAAACATCTTCAACAAATCATAGAAGAAAACTTCCCTAACCTAAAAAAAACAAAATAAAAAACAAAACAAAACAAAAAACAAAAAAACAAAAAAACAGATGGCCATAAACTGTACAAGAAACCAACAGAATACCAAATAGATTGGACCAGAAAAGAAAATCTCACCACATAATAATCAAAACATTAAATGTACAGAACAAAGAAAGAATATCAAAAGCTGTAAGAGAGAAAGGCCAAGTAACATACAAAGGCAGACCTATCAGAATTATATTTGACTTCTCAATAGAGACTCTAAAACCCAGAAGATTCTGGACAGATGTCTTGCAGACCCTAAGAGACCACAGGACACTATGCCCAGCAAAACTCTCTATCACCATAGATGGAGAAACTAAGAAATTCGACGACAATACCAAATGTAAACAGTGTCTTTTTATAAATCCAGCCCTACAGAGGATACTAGAAGGAAAACTCCAACACAAGAAGGGTAACTATACCTACAAAAACACACAAAATTAATTATCTTACCACAAACCCAAAAGAACAGAAACACACACACACACAAAATACCACCTCCAAAAACAAAATAATAGGAACTAAGAATCATTGGTCATTAATATCTCTCAAGACCAATGGACTCAATGCCCCAATAAAATGACACAGGCTAACTAACAGATTAGATATGTGAACAGGATCCATCTGCAGCATACAAGAAACACACCTCAGCAACAAAGATAGTCACTACCTCAGAGTAAAGGGTTGGACAAAAGTTTTCCAAGCCAACAGTCCCAAGAAACAAGCTAGAGTAGCCATTCTAATATCCAATAAGATAAAGACTTTCAACCAAAAGTCATCAAAAGAGATGGAGAAGGACACTTCATACTCAAGGAAAAATCCACCAAGATCAAGTCTCAATCCTGAAAGTCTATACCCCAAATGTAAGGCATCAATGTTCATAAAAGAAACTTTACTAAAGCTCAAAACACACATTGAACCCCACACAATAATAGTGGGAGACTTCAACACCCGACTCTCACCAATGGACAGGTCATCAAAACAGAAACTAAACAGAGACACAACAAAACTAACAGATGTTATGAACCAAACAGATTTAATAGATATCTACAGAACATTTGACCCCAAACAAAAGACCTTCTCAGTACCTTGCTGAACGTTCTCCAAAACTGACCATATAATTGGACACAAAACAAATCTCAACAGATACAAGAAGACTGAAATAATCCCTTGAATCCTATCAGTTCACCATGGACTAAGTCTAGACTTCAATAAAAACAGAAACAACTGAAAGCCCACAAACTCTCTAGTCAATGAAAACTTGGCCAGGGAAGAAATAAAGAAATTAAAGACTTTCTAGAATTCAATGAAAATGAAGGCACAACATACCCAACTTACGGGTTACATAGAAAGCATTCTTCAGAGGAAAGAAAAATCATACCACTCAGTGCCTTCATAAAGAAATTAGATCCCATACAATAACTTAACAGCACACCTGAAAGCGCTAGCACAAAAAGAAGCAAAAACACCAAAGAAGAGTAGAGGGCAGTAAATAGCCAAACTCGGGGCTAAAATCAGCCAATTAGAAACAAAGAAAACAATATAAAGAATCAACAAAACCAAGAGCTGGTTCTTTGAGAAATTCAACAAGACAGATAAATCCTTAGCCACACTAACCAGAGGGCACAGAAACAGTATCCAAATTAACAAAATCAGAAATGAAAATGGAGATATAACAACAAAAACTGAAAAAATTTTAAAAATTATCAGATCCTACTACAAAGGCCTATACTCAACAAAACTGGAAGATCTAGATGAAATGGATGATTTTCAGGACATGTACCAAAGTTAAATCAAGATCAGGGAAACTTATCTTATCTAAACAGTCCCATAATCCCTAAGGAAATAGAAGCAGTCATTAAAAACCTCCCAACCAAAAAAAAAAAAAAAAAAAAAGGGGGGGGGGGGCAGGGACAGATGGTTCTAGTGCAGAATTCTACCAGACCTTCAAAGAGCTAACACTAATACTCCTCAAACTATTGCACAAAACAGAGACAAAAGGAACACTACCAAATTCAATCTATGAGGCCACAGTTTCTCTTGATACCTAAACCACCCAAGATCCAACAAAGAAAGAGAAATTCAGACCAATTTTGCTTATGGACATGAATGCAAAAATAATAAACTGAATCCTTGCAAACTGAATCTAAGATCACATCTAAAATATCATTCATTACAATTATCTTTGATCTCAGGGATTCAGGGGTGGTTCAATATACAAAACTCCATCTATGTTATACGCCATATAAACAAACTGAAAGATTAAAACCACATGACCAAATCAGACTGCTCTGACAAAATCCAACACCCCTTCATGTTAAAAGGTCTGAAGAGATCAAGGGTACAAGAGACACAACTAAACATAATAAAGGCAAGATGCAGCAAGCCAACAGCCTACATCAAATTAACTGGAGAGAAACTTAAAATCATTTCCACTAAAATCAGGAACAAGACAAGTTACCCACTCTGTCCTTGTCTATTCAGTATAGCGCCTGCTGCTCTAGCTGGAGTGAGAAGACAGCTAAAAGACATCAAGGGGATACAGACTGGAAAGGAAGTCAAAGTATCAATAGTCAATATTCCCATATGATAGATATAGATATATATATATATATATATATACACACACACACACACACACACACACACACACACACACACACACATATATATATCCCCTCAAAAATTCTAGCAGAGAACTCCTAGTCAATAAATACCTTCAGTAAAGTGGCCTGATATAAAATCAACACATACACATTGGGAGCCGACTCCTAGCAGAAAGCGGCTATCATCTTTGCAGCCATCTTGGGCCATATATTTGAAGGTTGATACTTTTCTACCCTGTCAAGAGACTTGTTTTTCTAGCATGATGTTTTTTACAAACAGCCTACAACAGCTGAGCACACTCTGATAAACATCTTGTAAAAACTCAGACATATCCTGTCATAAACTTGTCATTTAGTGTCTCCAGATGGAAGGCATTTGTGGTTAAGTGTCTTCAGCTGCATTCCCCTGCTTATGCTTATATATCCATGATTTTCTTTCAATAAACGGGCTTTGAAAACTTTGTCTTGGCTTTATTTGTCGCGTCTCTTGCTCCTCCATCCCCACTCTCTCTCTTGAAGACCCTTTTGACTGACCCACAGGCCGGGTCTCTCTCACATATCCTTTCTCTCTCTCTCTCTCTTTTTCTCTCTCTCTCTCACACACACACACATACACACACACATATCCTCTCTCTCTCTCTCTCACACACACACACACATATCCTCTCTCTCTCTCTCTCACACACACACACACACACACACACACACACGCACGCACACACGCACGCACGCACGCACGCACGCACACAAAAAATATCAGTAGCCCTTCCTCCTTCAGATGATCAATAGGCCAAGAAATATTATGGAAACAACACCCTACACAATAGCCAAAAATAATATAAAATATCTCAATGTAAACTCTAACCAAGCAAGTGAGAGACCTGTATAAGAAGAACTTCAAGTCTCTGAAGAAAACATCAGAAGACGGAAAGATCTCTCATGCTTATGGATTTGCAGGACTAAAGGAATAAAAATGGTCACCTTACCAAAAGCAGTCTACAGATTCAATTCCCATCAAAATTCCAATTCAATTCTTTAGAGACCTTGAAAAAGCAATCTCAACTTCATATGGAAAAAACAAAAAGCACAGGATATATAACATAATACTGTACAACTAAAGAATTTCTGGAGGTATCAACATCCCTGATTTAAAGCTGTATTACACAGCAATAGTAATAAATACCATGTGGCATAGTAACAGACAGATTGGTCAATGGAAGAGAACTGAAGACCCAGACATAAACCCACATACCAAAGGACACTTAATATTTGAGAAAGAAGCCAAAACCATACAATGTAAAAAAGAAAGCATCTTCAACAAATGCTGCTGGTATAACTGGATGTCTGCACATGGAAGAATGCAAATAGAACCATACTTATTTCCCTGCACAAAATTCAAGTCCAAATGGATCAAAGACTTAAACATAAAACCGCATACACTAAATCTAATAGAAGAGAAGGTGGGGAACCGTCTTGAACTCATTGGCACAAGAGACAATTTCCTAAACCAATGGTTCAGATTCCAAGAAAAACTGAATTAACTGAATTAACCCCATGAAACTGAAAAGGGTTTGCAAGGCTAAAGGACACCATCAATAAGACAAAACAGCAACCTACAGAATGGGAAAAGATCTGACAGAGGACTAATCCTAAAATACACAAAAAACTCAAAGAAATTAGACAGCAACAATCCAAATAGCCCAATTTAAAAATAAAGTGCAAAGCTTAAACACAAAATTCTCCACAAAGAAAAGCACTTAAAGAAATGTTCAACGTCCTTAATCATGAGGAAAATGGAAATCAAAATGACTATAAAGTCATTTTATACATGTCAGAATGGCTATGATTAAAAATTCAAGTGACATGACAGCACATGCTGGTGAGAGAAGCAAGGGCAACAGCCCCACTGCTGGTGGGAGTGCAAACTTGTACAACTGCTTTGGAAATCAATTTGGCAGTTTCTCAGAAAATTGGGAATAGTTCTACCTCTAGAGCTAGTTATACTACCCCTCAGCAATACCCCAAAGATGCTCCCCACCGCATGACAAGGACAATTGCTCAGCTTTGTTCACAGCAGCTATATTTACAATAGCAAGAAACTGCAAACAACATAGATGCCCCTCAAATGAAGAATGGATAAAAAAAAAGTGGTACATTTATACAATAGAATACTACTCAGCTATTAAAAACAACTACGTCACGAAATTTGCAAGCAAATGGATTGAACTAGAGAATATCATCCTGAGTAACCCAGACCCAGAAAGACAAACCGAGTATGTAGCCACTTATAAGCGGACATTAGCTGTAAAGTACAGGATAACCATGTTACAATCCATAGGCCCAAAGAGACTAAGTAACAGGGAGGATGACGGAATCACACTCAGAAGAGGAAATAAAATAGGCCATGGAGGAGGAAGCAGCAAGGAAACTGGGTAGGAGGGGGTGGGGTTGGGGAACAGGTCTCTGGAGCACTGTGGAGGTCTGGGGAATGAAAAGGAGAATGTAAATCAGTGAATGAGGGACATCTCTGGGACGAGCTGGAGATCTGGGATGGGGAGGCTTCCAGGAGTCTATTGCGGTAACGCTATCTAAGACTCCTGGAGACTACAGTAGCCAGTCACCTCCTGTCCCCAGGCAAGCCTTGCAGTGAAGGGAGGGGATACCAATCTACCTACAAACCTTCAACCCAAAATTTATCCTGCCTACAAGATAGACAAGGATACAGATGCAGCGGAGTGTAAGGGAATGGCTAACCAATGGCTGGCCCAAATTGAGACCCATCCCATGGGAAAAAGCCAAGCTCTGACATTATTAACGATACTCTGCTATGCTTTCAGAGTCTCCTGAGAGGGTTCACCCAGAAGTCAATGGAAAGAGAGGCAGAGACCCATATCTAAGCATCAGGAGGAGTTCAGGAAGTTGTGTGGAAGAACGAGTTGGAGGGGTCAAGGACACCACAAGAAGTCCCACAAAGTCAACGAACCTGGAGTCACTGGGGCTCACAGAGACTAAACCACCAACCAAAGAGTGGGCATGGGTTATTTTCTTGGGCTGTGTTTTAAAAAGCTGAAGAAAATTATAAAACTTCTGAGGGGTTGAAAAAAAAAGTCAATCCTAACTGTATGCTTTAAAAGAAATAAAAAATCTTCAATACTAATCCCTAATTATTAAACAACTAAGAAATGAGATGCAAGAAAGATTATTTACTGGTTAGGTACTTTTTTATAGTAGCTGCATCGGGCCTGGGGTCAGTCTTCATTGCAATGTAAACTGCAAGAGCGGTTTGATCGATGTGGGAAATGACAGCATTGGCAGCATCAACGATTTCATTAAGTCTTTTCATTCGTTCCTGGGTAGGAAATAAAGGAGTATATAAGATAGGACATTAAAATTTTATGTAGTCTACTGTCGCAGCCATGAAATCCTATGGGCACTATGTCACTTCCTTGTAGGCCTAAAACTCTGTGCTATCTACTAATGTGACTTTTACCATTTCCAGTATTCCTGAAAAACAACCTCAGGTGTGACAATATGTAACGTAAGTTCAGAATTGAAAATAAAACAAATATATAAAGTTTACCAAAATGACTTCTTTTTAAACAAGGAAAATTCCTTTCTAGCATACCATTAAGATTTTAGAGATAACAATCTCTATTTTATGCCACATCACATGAAAAAACAGAAACTAAAAATCCCCTAATCCTCATTCTCAAGCAAATTCTTTCTAAACAATCATTAAAATAAGAAAGAGTAAACAAAGATATAACCAAGACTATTATATTATAACTATGACTATCTTCAACAGTTTACTTAGTTATTTTCTCTTTTGTCAAGCTGCTTTTGAGAGGCCTCCTTTAAGTAGTCTATTCTACTTCAGTCTAAACCTTCATGATTCTGTCATGTTCCTACTTCCGTAACAGTAACAACAGCTGGCCTATGTTCTGTATTAGACAATCTGGAATTATAAAAACTTTTGTAACAAAGTAGTTTCTGAAAGTGTTTAGATTTCCGGCTGCCCAGGACAACTCACTCTTTAAGACCAAAAATCAGACCATATACTTGTTCCTGCTTTAAGATCTCACTAACCATTCAAGTTCCATCCTCGCATAACTACTACACATGCATGCTGACTTCATTACCAAAACTGGACTCAGGAGTGGCTAGTTCTTATAACTATCTTAATGACATATAATTATCTTAATTGGAAAAGATTCATTTTCAGTAGGCAGGAAAAGAAGGCAGAAAGAGATGCACCTTTACTCAAAAATACAAACTTTAGCTACTACTATACAAAGAGTTAAAATTAGTATAAAAAAAATTACTATATCAAACCTTTTCAGCATCCAATTGATGAAGACGTGCAACATACAGAGGAAGGTAAGCAGGATATGTTTCTTTCAATTCATTGTAAATGTCAGTAGAATCCAGCCTGTAGAAAAGAGACATATTAGAAATTTCCAATTAAAAGCAAATTTTGGTTAAAAATAAATGTAAACATTGCTTTATAGCTATAGTCATTAAAATATTTTTAATATAGTTATTTGAGGGACCAGCTACACATAATATATCTACCTGAAAATTACTTCAGTTAAGAGTCCTATAAAACATTTAGATGACAGCAGACATCAACATGGGCTGGAGATATGGCTCAGTGGTTAGGAACTTACAATGCTCTTGTGGTTGTGTGGACATCTATCACATGGATTTGGGTGTCCACAGAGGCCAAAAGAGAGTGTCAAAAAAAAAAAAATCTATAGAGTTGGAGTTCCAGGTAGTTTTGAACTGCCTAACATGGGTGTTGGGATCCAGACTTTGGTCCACTGGAAGATCAGTTGCAGGCTCTTAACTCCTGAGCTATTTCTCCAGCTTATGAGCTGAGCACTTTTGATGAAGGAAGAACATATAAGGTCTTTAGGCTGGACCTAAGCCCCCAAACAACAAGAAGAACACGTGCAGGTAAGGAATGGTACAACGAAGCTGAGGCAAAAGGAACACAATGTCTTGGTAGTGCCAGTGTAAATCAAGATTTGGCAGGAAGGAGGCAGCAGTCTATAGTTAATACTTTCATTTTCTTACAAAACTGGGTACTTGTATGAGAAGAGCTATGGTTCAATCTTGGGGTCATTTCTCAGGCGCCCTGGCCCCTTTTTTGAGACAAAGTCTCTCACTGAATTGGGAACGTGCTGATTCGGCTGAGCCCCATGTACATATCTGCATCCACCTTAGTGGTAGGATTATAAGCAAGTGCCACCATTCCTGGCTTTTTAATGTGAGTTCTGAAGATTGAATTAGGTTTTCTCATGCTTGTGAGTAACTATTTTACTGAGCTATCTTTACTACCTACCACAGTTGTGTGTGTTTGTGTGTGTGTGTGTGTGTGTGCTTCTCCATTTACAGTTTGCCTTTAGAACCATTTCCACAAATTTTGAGTTCTTTTTCTTTATATAGTCATATATTTCTTTTTCCCCACCAGTTTCGCTGGATGGCAGAATCAAGAGACTTCTCAGGCTCTCTCTCCTAAGAGAAGCAAATCTTTGCAACTCTGAAGAAATTTAAGTTGTATTGTCTGCTATTCATAAGTAGCAGCCAAAGGTAGACATGGTTCTTTGAAATCTGGTAAGATATCTTTAGTTTTAGATAGCAAATATGAATACAGACTGACACAATACTGGTTTAATCCCTGGGAATTCTACTTCCATTATAAAAGCTTCTGTTCCCTCTCAGGCCACATATCCATAAATATGTATAGACAAAGTCTGCAAAAGAGGAATCCCCCAGAAAACTATCAGTAAGAGAAAACAATGGAAAAAAAGCAACTGATTCAACCTCACAGAATACAGTTTTGTGTTAAAAGGTAAGCCAACAGCAGGTTTTCCATCATGTGTACATACTGATCATTCCAAAACCCAATTGGAGAAACATATCAAGGTAAAAATATCTAAACTGACGATTAGATTATACTATCTGATAGAAAATTTAAAAATATGTCTATTAGGCCAGGCATGCTTGTATATGACTGTTATTTCAGCCTTTGGGAGACTGGATGACCAGGAATTCAAGGTCATTCTTGTACAACCAGAGAACTGAGGACAGCCTGGGATAAATGAAACACTGTCTCAAACAACTAAAATCAAACAAATAAGAAAACAGGAAACTGTATGTATAAAAAAAGTCATTACAAAATTACAGAGAAAAGCTATAAACATGTATCCTAAGTAAGTTATTAAATAGATTATACTGTACTCATAAAATAACAAAGTATATAGTCACTAAAAATAGAATTTTAAATTATTAAATGACACAGGAAGTACCTAACACAAAAATTAACTGGAAAAGTAGGGTACATAACTACTCTAACAGTAAAAGCAATGGTGATTTTTTTTAAAGAAAAAAAAAAGGTTATTTTTTTTCTTTTTTATACCCTTCAATAAAATTCTCCTCTGAAGCAAATTAAAATAAAAATTTTACATATTTTTATTGTCAAAATTGTGTCTGTTTATACCAAGTATAAACCGAGAAAAAGTTTTAGAAGTCTATACATACATACATACATACATACATACATACATACATACATACAAACAAACAATGTATTAGTTGAAAAAAACTCAGAGGATTGGAATTCACTAAAATGACCTACTTGGTCATCCACTGAATTTTAAGATCTCGTAATGCTTCAGTAAACTCTTCTTTCAAATCTTTCTCTTTTTCTGAATCCTTTTCTTTATCTTTGCTGCCATTCTTAGTCTTTGTTGGTGGAGGTATGAGGTAGTAATGAACAGGGATCACATCCTAGGAAGGTTAAAGAAAGCCTTAGGTTAATACACTTAATTTCACACTTTCAAATCATTGTCAAAAGCTGAGAGTCTTGTAATATGGGTTGTGCCTGCCTGAGTTGTATTATATTGTATTCCACATCTGAAGGGTCAAAAACATAAAAAATACCAATCTGCAATTATTGGAGTTTTCCCCCTAAACTTTAAAAACACTGAAGTTTTTATCCATTCCATTAAAATAAAAGAGGTAAAACTTTTTCTCTATGAGTGTCTTTTGCATTCTTAGTTGCATTTGACACCTTAAGGACAGTGTACCTTGTACTTTCACAATTAAAGGTGAACAGAAGAAAACAAGTTAAAACTAAAAGAAGATTTTTTTTGGTCTTAGTAAGAGGGCAGAGTAGACAAGTACTGTTCCAGCACTTATAAATATGCGTTCTATCTAGAGTTAGTCAGACAATAAACACACAAGTAAATAATTTCTGATAGTGACATATGACACACACAAAAAATGAATCAATAAAGGACACACAGAGACTGTTGGGTAAGAGAGGACAACCAAGCAAACAAAGTGGCCATGGAAAGGCCAGCGGAGCTATAAGTGAAAACATGATAAAATCTGAATAACCTAACTGAAGAGAGGAAAAGTCCTTCCGCCAAGAGTTAGCTAGGAGTGGAAATGGAACAAGTACAAAAACCTGAACCCAGTATATGAAAAGTTAAATAAACCAAGAAAGTGGGCTACAGCCCACTACCATGGAGAGTTTGTTGAGACATGCTTAAAAATTTTTAAAATACATAAAGTCTATCAAATATTTTATGCAAGGCAATGATTAAAGACTTTGCTTTTTAATGACTTGACCTTATATATATGTTAAAAATTGGGCTTACGTTTTATAACTCTTGATGATCTAAGTCTTGAGAACAGACTATGGAAGAGAAAAGTAGTAGAGGTAGGAAAACAAACCAGTAAACAAGCCTAGTGATCTCTACATCATGTGGAACTAAATAATACATTGTAGAAACAAAAGAAAATGAATAGATATTCTTTGAAGGCAGAGCTACGAATGTTTACCAATAGTCCTTAAATCATGACATGAGTAAGACTAACAGAGATAAGAGAACAGAGGAGAGTAGATCTAGTATTATTGCTTGGCCCAAAGACGCTCTAAGACAGGGACAAACCAAAAGGAATCTGGGGTTTTGAAAGCCTCAAGGACATCCATGCAGAAAGAGGCGATAGGGATGGCAAGATGGCCTAGGGATGGCAAGATGGCCAAGACAGTGAAAGTGCTTGCCGCTGAGCATAACCTGAATTTGATTCCTGCTCTTACCTAATAGAAGAAAACTGACTGCTGTTAGATATCTGTCCGTCTGTCTGTCCCTTCTTCCTTTCCTCTCTTCAACTCCTCCACTCCTCACAAGAATAAATAAGTTTCAAACAAACAAAAGAATGCAGTGAACAACTGCTGACCCAGATGGAGATGGGGGATAATGGAGAAGAGACTTGGCCGCAAGGAGCCTGCTAATCACCTCGGCAAAAGTGCTGTCCTGAGACAAAAATCAAGGGTACAGAGAACAGGGAAATAAGCCTACAACTCTTTGAGAAAGTTCTGCTTTGAAGATGTCAGAAAAAGGTAGCTGATTACTTTGTCTCTGGTGTATAAATCTTTCCTATAGACATACACTGCTTGGGAAAGATTAACCAATGCTTAGACTTAATTTTTGGCAACAAACTGAGTGTCCTTAATTAAGTAATTATTTAAGTCAGCTTTTCAAATTCTATTTTCAGGTTTATATAATGAAGTTTGTAACATTAAAACAAACTTATATTACCAAAGGGACATATACTACCCTTTTGACATTATTTCAAAAAACCATGAGACCCCCCCAAATAGGACTTTTATGTGTAAACAACACATCTATTTTAACAATATCTGATACTCAATTCTGGGGTATAAAGTGATGCAAAAGTACATGAGGAATGACTACTGTAGCCCTGCTATCACTTCACTAAAAATCACCACCACCACGTCTTCATGGCCCATTCAGAAAGCAGAAAACAGAAATGAGAAAGCCCAAGGAAGTTTTCTGTAGCCCACTGTTATATTCTCTGAGGTAAGGGAGCCAGAGCCCAAGAACAAAGGCTCACACAAGGTCCAAGACTAGAAAAAGAAACAGGTCTACTGCTGGGCTTGCTTCTTTAGGACCCTGCCACCTCAACACCACCACTGTTCTTATTCCTGAGACTGGCTCTTATAATAGAAGCCATGTTGGCTCTAAATTCATGATTTTGTCTCAGAGTCCTTCCTCCCAAACTCTAACAGTGCTGGAATTATCCTCCACCATGCTCAGCTTTTTTTCTTCTCCACTGTTGTTTGCAGATTACTTTCTGGAGTGGGTATTGCTCCAGACAAAGCAAAAAGGTATTTGAAAAACCTGACCCTATAGTATCAAATTCTCAAGAAAGCAGCTTGCCATGTGCTTACACACAACTGTCTAAGAAGTAAGGATATAAGGAGTCTCCAATATTTCCTGCAAATATGATTTTATCACTGTTGGAATCAAGTTCTTCACATAGCATGTTACACAGACTCTAAATCACCACTTGCCTGACAATCCCTATTCATTTAACAGGCTAGAAAATGGAAAACACTTCCACATAGAGAAACCTATGTTTTGGAAGGCAATTTCTCCTCTGAATTTCAAAGATAAGGCATGTTATATTACTATTTTAGTATGGAAAATAGAAAATAGAATTTAATATGAGTAATATGTGAATGTATGATAAAAAGGTAACACCTATGAAAATATAAAATCCTATTATAGCAAGCTTGAACTACCATAAAAATGAGTATAAAAGTTTATCTTAGAAAAAAAACAATAACCAGTACAATTAAAATACTAACAAAACCTTATAAAAATACTTTACAAGAATTTTCTATTACTAAAATTATAAATGCAGTATTTATAAACCCTAGTCAAAAGGAAAATTAAAGTTGTTTTAGATTGTGTCACCATGATCACACTCTTTCTTTAATAAACATTTTTTTTTCAACTCACTTAAGGGACAAATATATAGTTAATTTAATAGTAATTATTTTGGACCTTAAATCATGAATGATGTTTAAAAAAAAAAAAGATATCAAGAATATTCATAGTAAAAAAGCTGTA
Organism: Rhabdomys dilectus; assembly: GCA_019844195.1. Classification (NCBI taxonomy): domain Eukaryota; kingdom Metazoa; phylum Chordata; class Mammalia; order Rodentia; family Muridae; genus Rhabdomys; species Rhabdomys dilectus. Next base: position 19,774 of record JADRCG010007192.1, read on the forward strand.
GAGTTCTCAATGAAAGAAACTTAGTATTAAAGTTGAAAAAAAAAATCTTTGTTAGCTATCCATAAAGTATTTCAATAGTGTTCAAACTGAAGAATATTTTTCAGAAACAATGTTACCTGTAAAACCAATAACTGCCCAGTAGACAGTATAACACAACATTACTTAGATCTGGTTCAAAAGGCTCAGTTGTTTAGTGCTTCAATTATTAATTTAGTTACCAAAGTAAAAGCTTTATAAAAGCTCAACTATTTTAAAGATTAATATCACTGGTGCCATTTATGGTTATTAAAAGTATCTAAATTATTTTATATGTGTAAGTAATTCTCTTTTGTAACTTTATATTTGTTTTTTATAAAAGAGCTGTACTATGCCATGTACTTGTACTGATAGGAAGGGATGAACAGAATTACTTCTAGTTCCCAAGTTTGTTACACAAGCTTTATTCAGCTTCCAATAATAATAATCTCACACTTCAGTACTATTTATTATACCTTGTACAACCTTAGCCCAATAAAACTTTGTAGGTCAACTAAAAACTACAAGTGGAAGAAAAGCAATGCCTAAACCCTTATTGAAATATGCTTCCTTTTATAGCTGAGTTCCTGGCAAACCTTTTCAAACTGTCCTCCTGGCAACTCAGAAACATATATCAATGCATAAATAAGATTTTTTTAACTGCTCAGTTATGATCTACTAAATGGATTAAGATTGTGCCCAAATGGGTCAAATCAACCATTTGAGAAATATTGGTCTTCGGTTTCTTAACTAGAAGACTCTTTGTGGTATAACAGAGCTGATCAATACACAACAAGAACATTCTGGACCACATTTGAATACTATAAAACATAACTGTTTCTTCCATTACAACACCTCTTGGATAAATAGACCACTGAATGGCTCTTCCTCAAATGCATCCATTTCTCTGTTCTCAAAGTAGAGATCTTTAAGTTAAATGTGAGTCAAGCAGTCAATACAGATTCTCATATGCTAACAGAAACCAAGTAGAATCAACTACTCATAGCATCAAATCTGTCTGTATTTTTATTACAAACTCAACATTTAGTTAGGTTCTTATTCATTATTTTTTGCATCTGTCCTCCCATAACTAGGATAGATGCATGAGCAGAGACTAGCTTATCAACAAAATCATTTTATTTAAAATGGCTTTCAGATTATAATAGTTTTTTTTACATTTTTCTTACATTTTAAATTTTTATTTAGTGTGTGTGTGTGTGTGTGTGTGTGTGTGTGTGTGTGTGTGTGTAGGTGAGTGCCATGGTACACATATAGAGGTCAGACTACAACTCTTTCCATTATATGAGTCCTGGAGATCAGACTCAGGCTGCTAGACTTGTCAGCAGGTCCCTTTACCTATTGACTCATCTTGTCAGTCCCAGATTTTAAAAATAATGACTTTGCTCTCCACTGCATTCATCTCTTTTATGACTCTGGATGTGCAAAATTTCAAACTTTTCAACTTGACATCTTATCTATACCAAGAAATGAGAAGCAATAAAAATCACCCATACCGTAAGAAAATATGGTTTCATAAATATGGTTTCCATATTCTATAAATATGGAAAATAAACCATAGGGTCATGGTTTAAAAAGCCATATATGGCAATACGTCGCTACTGCTCGTAGGTATTAACTAAGAGAACTATACTGCAGAATGTAAAGAAAGGAAACTAAGGGAGAGATTCTTTAAAAATAAAAGATTTATAATAGTGAGAGAAAAAAAGTTTAATAACTATGTAAATAAGGCTTTAAGACATCGTTTTTAAGAACTGACAATCAGTACCTTTTTAAATTTTCCTTGTCGTTTTGCTGCAGACTGCCCCTGGGAGTTAGAACGACATTCTGTAAGAAAACATGCATAATCTACACAGGATGGAGATACCACCTCTGCCTAACTTTCTTCCAACTTAACATTCCATCTGTATGTGTCACAGTACTCAGAAAGGTCAGATCTGTGACCAAAATGGCATGCTTTTAAAGAAAGCAGCACTGCCATGCCAATTTTTAAAAATAAAAATGCAATCAAATAAGCCATTTTAAGGCAAAATTCTTTCTAGTGTTTTATTTAAAATATTTAGTGATTAAATTCCATTATCATTAAAACATTTAAATTTAGCTGACAGTCTGCAGAGTCTGATTGTATATAGGAAGTCATGACCATTACACAAGCCTAAGTCACTCTTAAAAAAAAAATCAACACCAAACAAAAAGCAAACAAACAAAAAATAAAAAACCAAAGTAACATTCAGGGCTACAATGAAAGGCAAAGTGAAGTAAAATGGCATTTCTTTTCCAACTACCAAAATGTAGGAAGAATAAAACTGCTGAGGAAAGTCTAAATAAAAACCCAACGGCAATTATGCTCAATAATTTTAGATTATTGCTATTTTCTTTCAAACAACCTTTCTATCTATAGTCAGCTAGCAACAGTCAATTCCAAGCACTTATAATTTCAATCTTGCCTCTGATAGTATTGTCAGGAAGTACTATTTCTGAGTTTTTATAAGAATACTTCTGCCAATAATTCTTTCCTGCTATACTTTCCATGAGAAGTGGACTTCTGAGATGAGTTATTTATCACCTGGGTGAAAAACTCAGTTGAAGTCCCACAGAAGCAGCTATCTAGGTAAATCTGCAAAAAGATCTATGAGGATTTCTTAAATCAGTTCAAGAACCAAGTCCAGTATCAAGTGCTGATTTACTTCAAATGACACTGAAGTAAGAGCACACACTGAAATGTACCCTGAGAGACGTCAAGGAAACACTGTCTAAGCACGAAGTCCCCAACTATTCCTCAGTGGCTATGAATACACGACCTTGGTTGAACAGTGACAAGAAAATACATTTCAAGATAAATGAGATGAGCTCACTCTGACAAAAGCACTTAGAGATCCCAGGATTCGGTTAAGCAGACTTAAATAGTTTTGTATGAACTAATGCTAAATGAGAAATGCACAGATGTAAGACTTGTATTACTCAAAATAAACTATGATTAAGGGTGACAGATCCACATAAAAAACACTTTCTGCAACAAATCTGTAATAAAAATAAGATGGAAAAACCTGAAATAAATACCTTTAAGTTTCTAATAGCAGTTATCTTTAAACTAGAAACAAAAAGCATCATTTTGAAACTATAAAAAGCAATACCACAAGAAGCACCATACGTTTATCCACATAATTATACAAGACCTCAGCAAGCCTTTACAAGTGTGAGAGCCAATATCCACTAATAAAAATTCTTCAGATTGGTTTTAATAAACAAATGGAGAGATCTGACTTACTCCAGTATCTACAGTATGCTGGTTGAAATTCTAGAACATGCTATAATTTTATATATCCCATTTGCTCCAATCAATTATGACCTGGATGTCAAGAACTGCAGGAACTGAGGTGGGATAGGTTTAGGGCATGAGGCTTGTGGAAAAGAACATAAAATACTTTTAAATGACACATTTTAAAAGGCACCAAATATTAATCCACCTTCACTAACAGCTCAAGAAAAAGAAAAACAATTACTGTTCTCTCCCTGCAAGTATTCTTTCACCCCTTCTGAACCATGGACTTAAAGCCCATCTTCAAAGGGATAGGAAATTTTAAACATGTACTTTCAGTGTAAAACACTAGTACTTACAGCTTTCTTTCCAAGCTCAGTCTTTGACAATGTCAAGGAGCCTGCAAGGTAGCATCCGGGTCCTGCCCCCTTAGGTATTCTAATGAGAGAATTAAAAAGGGAAAAAGTAACAAAAAAAAAAGTTTCACAAAAATACTTAGAGGAAAACCATCAAAACAATTCCAAACTGAAATATTTCCCATGTCCAACTTTTCAAAAATCAAACTGAGAAATAACTTCAGACTAAAATGATAGCAGATTATAAATCTAGACTAAAAATGAACTATAACGTCATCAGTATCATCAACATCAGCACTTACTTATCGTCAGGTAAGGAAGTAACAAAGAACGGCTGATTGTATTTGGGTGGTAATGTTAAACTGCTTGATTTCTTCTTTCCTAGAAGTGCAAGGCTATGATTTTCATGAATATCTAAGCTCAAGGTATTAGACAACCTATGCGAAACAATAAATGGAAGATCTTTGAGACGATCCAAATCACTGATTTGCTCATGACGAATCTGTAATCGAATTGTATAATCTCCTTTCTCCAGTTTCAAAGAATACTAAAAAAAGAAAAAAACATTTGGAAAAAAGTTTAGTTCAGTAAAACGAGAGTAAAAGGATAAGAGATTCCATTTACAGAATGTACAAGGTATGAGACATCTATACGCTAGTGAACAGGCAGGATTTGAAGTATCAAGTGGCTTGCCCGTCAGCATCATACATGAACTCAAGTAAGGGCTGACCCCAATGTCCTCATTCTTTGCACCATAGCATATCTACATATTCACACAATCATCTACATATTCACATAATCATCTACATATTCACACATCGTCTACATATTCACACATCGTCTACATATTCACACATCGTCTACATATTCACACATCATCTACATATTCACACAATCATCTACATA
>JADRCG010007197.1:0-24207 GCA_019844195.1 Rhabdomys dilectus
CCCCCCCACCCCCACCCCAGCCTCTCACTGGGGGATTATAGACAGGGCTCTACCACTGAGCTCTATGTCCATAGCCCCTCACTTCGGGATTCTTGGAAGGGGCTCTACCCCTGAGCCATGTCCTGAGCCTCTCACTGGGGGATTCTAGGCAGGGGATCTACCACTAAGCTATGCCCTCAGCTCCTCATCTAGGCAGGTGCTTTACCTCTGAGCCAAGTCCCTTCACTGAGGTGTTGTTGCTTTACCATATCCCTCTTTTTCTCCCTGGGTTTTTGTTTTGTGTATTTAACCCACACAGGCCTTGAACTTGAGATTCTTCTGCCTCATCTTCCTGAGCACCTGGGATTACAAGCGAGTTCTACCAAGCTTGGTTTATCTCATTATTATTATTTTCTTTTATACTTACTACACGGTAGAGAGCCAGGGCCCTTGGCACCAAGTGCACGGAGCTACCTTTGTCCTACCTTATATGACTCACTCATAGTTTAATAACCGGCATATTACCCATGTAAGCTTCACAGAAATGCCGGTCTGCACCTGTGTTCATAGGTGATAAAGAGATATCTTCACAGACAGCTGTGCTAACTGCTGCTTGGCTCCTGAGAACTGCTAGCTGACATTAAATCGTTGCCTGCTTTTCAGCATTCATGGTTATCAAGGTGCTAACATTATAAGTAACTATAGAATCTTGTATTTTCTGAGTATTACAGTACATCAGGTACCAAGATTTCAAACATGCTGATACCTTCTTTAACTCTTACGGCCCATTGCTCAGCCCCATTGAGCTAAGGCCCAGGTCAAGAAAGAAGAAGAGACCAGATAGGGAGTCACTTGTCATGTTATTGCAGTTGGAGCCTAACAGAGTCCCTCCCCTATTACTATTCTCTCCCACAGGTGGACAAAGAGAAAGGGATCTCTCTTCGTTTCCCTCGGTTCATTCGTGTCCGTGAAGACAAGCAGCCAGAGCAGGCCACTACCAGTGACCAGGTGAGGCCCTGGGTAGAGGATTGGTTCTGGCTAAGAGCTATAGAGATGGGAGTAACTGAGGAGTTGCTGATACCCCCTACCCCCACTCTCCTCAGGTGGCCTCTTTGTACCGGAAACAGAGTCAGATTCAGAACCAGCAAAGTTCAGACTTGGACTCCGATGTTGAAGACTACTAACCTCCTGCTCTCCAGGGGCATGTTGAGAGAACATGGGTACTATTGGACTGGTGGTGTTGACTGCTGTGTGTGGGGTCACAGGAGTGAGATCCTGGGGCTGGGATGTTTCATTTTCTTCAATAAATGACTATCAAATGCCTACTTGGTGAGGAGGTCTACATTGAGCTCTGCGGTGTTGCTCTGATGAGCTCACACAGGTATAGCATATGCCCATGCCAAGTGTTGGACATGTTCCCTGCAGTCGGACAGCCTCCAGCCACTTGTGGAGTCAAAACATGACTATTGCCACTTAGGACTAGAACAGTTCATTTTACTTTAAATAGCCACGTGTTGTCAGTGTTAGTTGGTGTATAGCAGCAATCAAGAGCTTTCATGGTTTAGCTTATTTGAACTCCCAGACCTCTGTCAGGTTGACATTGTTAGCTCTCTTACAGATAGAGATGAGGATGCAGAAACTGCCAGTGCCCTTGCCAGGAGCATCAGCACTTAGTACTCCAATCCAGTAGCTCTGCTGGCAGTCACTCCCACATCTTTCTAACAAGGTCCGTGCATGCTCTTGGGGCACAATATATGCAAAGGACCAGATCTCAGTCACATGACCATAACCTGCAGCAAAGCTTGTTGGGAAGTGTTTTATGCTGGGAAGGCATTGTTAAACAATCTAACTGTGAATGGAACATAACACATTTTCCCATGTGGGTGTAAAATGAACCAGACTTAGCATTAAATGTCTTATGCATGACTTCATCCAATGAAGCTATTCTTTTGGGAAAATTACTGTCTATGTCGTTTAGAAAAAGAAAACCTTAAGAGGATGCTGTTGCTTGCTACAAATTTCATCTAGCAAGTAGTGGATTGATATTTGGTCTGTGCCCTCAGATCCTTCAGACTGTTCATGTACTGTGATATAAAAAGACCTCTCTGCTTAGCTGAAGATCTTTTACTTTCTTCATTGGCCCACCCCTCAGCCCACTAGTGATAAAAGTGAGCTTGCCAGCTGCCAGAGAGGCTAAGGGGTAACAAGGCTAGTCATTGGGAGTAGTATCTGCTTTCAAGTGCCATTCCTTTATCTAGAGCTTGTTTTTCACTGTCCCTCATCTTGGCTTGTTATGAAGAGGAGACAGTTGTTCTGGGCACACTTGACCACTGCCATGCCTGCAAGGTTTTTGCCATCTTGGCAACAATCAAGGCGCTGCTCAGGTTGCTGCCAGCAACACCCGGCTCTTGACAAGTTAGGGGTGTGTGGTGGTTATTCTCTAGCCAGTTTTCTCCCAAGCAGGTAAGTCCTGCCTAAGTAAGGGCTGGCAGACAGGAGAGATTAAGCCTGTTTTCCAGGCTTAATTACCAGAACCATGGTATGAAGCCAGAGGAACAAGCTGTTCAGCAAGGGAATGCACAACTCTAGGGACAGTGGAGCCATGAGCATAGCACTGGTCTCTTGGGCTTAGGGAAGCCAAGAGGTTAGGGATTGATGGTCAGATGCTTGTAGGTTTAGGGAGCAACAAAATGATGTAGAAATGTGGTGAAAAGCCATGCTGTAACCATGTTTTGCAAATGGAGCTCCTCAGGACAAGGCCTTTGGAGATTCCTGCCCACTTGGCAAGGACCAGTGGAAATGTTACTGAGATCCCTGTGACTCAGGCCCTCCAGGCTTTGGCTGTGTTTACTCTTAAGGTAAGTTTTAGTTTTCCTTTGTCAGTCATGATTGCAGTTGAGTTTCTAGAAACAAAAGCCTCTAGGATGAGTCTTTGTTAAATTTTCTAAAGTTTCTATATGGGAATTAAGACCTCTTTTTAGTGTATTGAATGTTTATTTGTTTTTGTTTTTGGAACACAGAAACCTACTCCTGGCTGTCTGTAAAATCATCTTATTAAGCTGGAGAAAATTACTTAGATTAGTGATTCTTGCTTACGTAACTCTTTTAGAGAAGAGATTAAATACATTTCATGGACTTAGGAGATGGTTTCTTAAGAAATGGTATTGAAAACTTGTGGGAACATACACTGAAAAGATGAAGGATGCTAAAGGTCAGACATCTCTTTGGTGCCAATAAAAATTAAGAAAGAATTCTAAATCTTCCAGTCCCCTTGGAGATAAAAGGGAAACTAGAAACTACCAGGAAGAGAAGAAACTTGATCCCAACAGTTAAGAATCAGACAACAATTATTACCATTCTGGGAATGTATAAAAAGGAACAGGACGGTATCAAAAACTACTGCTAACATAAAAGTGGTATGTAAACATTTAGAAATTATTAGACTTACACCTGGAAAATATTGTAGGTATAGTATTATAGTCTCTGCTGACTACAGAAATAGCATGCTGTTAATAAAGAGTAGCCTTAGGGCTTGTGTCTGCTGGCCTGGGAACAGTAGGATGTGCCTGGCTAAATATAATCATTTGGCTTGCGATATGAAGTTCATGCTTAGATATGGGTAGAGGTCAGTGACAAACAGGGAGTGGGAAAAAGAAACTAAGATGAGTAAGTATCGTGCTTTTTGGAAAATGATTAAAAAGAAACAAATTGAAGCTACTCATGCTTGAATGCTTTAGAATTTGTATAAGTAAAGATGGCTTGAGCTACTGGGGGCCGCTTGCCTGAATAACAGCTGGTGGTTAGTGTCTTCATTCTTACTTCCTGCTGCCATACCTCCAAGCTGTGTTCCAAAACCTGGCTGGAGTCTGTCAGAAATGGGGTCCCCTTAGTGTGACTGGCTAGTAGACTTACAGGTGTGTGCCTACTGACAAGAGACTGGCCCACTGTCTGGTTTTGTTTTGTTTAGTTGAGCTTGTTGTGTAGCCCAGGCTGTCCTCTTAACCCATGACTCTTCTACCTCATATACCCAGTGTGGGATGACAGGTGTGCACCATTACACTCTGCCGTTATCTAGCTTTTAGAAAGTCAGTGTTGCTAGGTCAACACTAGTTGAGTTGGGAGAGCTTTTAAAGCCATTCTTTGAAAGCAGTACTTCAATGTTCTGGCCTAAGTTTAGTTTTTTTATTCTCCAGTGGAGAGCAAACACTTAATTTTCCACTCTATTCATTTATTTGTATATATGCTGTAGCATACATGGGGAAGTCAGAGGACAACTTGAGGGAGTTAGTTCTCGCTTTCTACAGTTTGGGTCCCAGGGAATGAACCTAGGTCATTAGGCTTGACAACAAGCACCATTACCACAGAGACATCTTGCTGGACCTTCATTATATTGGTACATTGAATACAGTACTGAAAAACCATAAAAAGATTTTCATTCCATTGTATGATACACTTTGACCTTGTTCCTCTCATTCCCTCCTTTCCTTCTCCTCCTCCTTTCCTTCTCTCCCTCCTTTCCTTCTCCCCCTCTATATAAAACCTAGTCATCACGAATGGGGTATTTGCCTTTCTGGGTCTGAGATTTCATCTCATAATCTGTAGTTTTAGCCATTTTCCTGCAAGTAATATAGTTTTTATCATATTCTTTATGGCTGAATAAAAGTTCTTTGTGTACAGAAATGACATTTTCTGTATCCATTCCTCTGTAGATAGATACCTGAGAGGGTTCCATAATTTGGCTGTTGTCACTGCAGCTGTGTGATTACACTGGACACTGGTGTGCAAGTCTCTGTGGAACCCTTCAACAAAGTTCCCAGGAGCAGTTTAGCTGGGTTTTAGGATAGATCTGTATTTAATTCTTTTTTTTTTTTTTTAAAGGAAATTCCACACTAATTCCTATAGTGCCTGGACTAATTTACATTCCTACCAAACTTTGGTTTGACTTCTCACCATTAACTTAGTTTCCTTAATGACTGCCATTTTACTGGAATGAGCAGACTCTCAATGTAGTTTTAATTTTCATTTACTCAATGGCTAGTGATAATTTTTTGTTTAATTACTTGGCTATTTATACTTCCTCTTTTGAGACCTGTTCATTTCACCTGCCCACTGTGTTGATTCTTGGTATTTGTTTTTTGAGTTCTTTATGTATGTTAGATGCTCATATTTCATCTGAGATCTATTTAGCAAAGATTTTCTCTAATTCTTCCGGGTATCTTTTCACTCCTATTTCTTTGCTATGCACAGCTTTTAAGGTTTGCATCCCATTTGTTAATTCTCGCCATTAGTCAGAAAACCCTGTCTCTTCTCAGGAAATTCTTGTATCTTAAAATGATTACCCTATTTTTTTTTTCTCTAACAGGAGTTACAGGTCTTAAGATTGTTGGGTAATGGCCTCATATCATGAGGAATTGATTTAAGGTGCGTTGTATGATAGTGCCAAGCCATAAAGAATTTCTTATCTCAGGCCTGACTTGTAGCTCCATTTGCAGAAACAATGTCTAGGTATTGAAAACAGTGCACCCTACTCCCAGTCAAGTCACAAAAACATCTATAGCGACCTATGTGTATATACATGTCCTAGTAAAGGTGATCAGCCTTCATCCTTCGGAAAGGCTGGGTCTCTTGCTGTTCCAATAAGGCAGTCGCAGCCTGTTGAGGTGGAGTCTGGCTCTTCTCTGCCTCCTTTTTCTTAGATCCATTTAGAACAGACCTTTATAAAAGGTGAGAAATAGAGATCTAGCTTTATTCTTTTGCATGTAAATACTCAGTTACTCTAATACTGCTTATTGAAGAGACATTTTCTCTAGTGTATGTATTTGGCATCTTTGTCAAAAATCAGGTGACTGCAACTGTAGGAGTTCTGTGCTGTTTCCATACTGTGTTTGCTAGTATGGGTGAGCAGGAACTCTTGACTCTCATGAAACATGGCTTTGCTGCTTGCCTGTGGAGGGTTTGGGTAACTCTTGTGATCTCACTGAAACCCTGTTTTTTTTTATATAAGTTGGTAATCATGCCTGCAGTAGACATGAGTATGAACTATCAGTTGGATGAATGACAGTTGAGCATGCAGAGTAGGTAGCAAGCAGTATTCTATACTAACAAGTCATTTACTCTTTGTGTCTTTGATTCTTCCCCTATAAAACGGGCACAAAAGAGAGCCGTATTTTATGGTTCTAAAGGTAACCACTAAGGGTCATGAGAATTTTGTTAATACATAAAATGTACTAAAAGACATACTTTTTTAGGATTCTCAGTTGAACAGTTGTTAGCCCCATTCCATCATTGTTACCAGGTGGGAATCCCATTGTTGTTGGTATCTTTAGTTGACTTGGAGAAAAGAGTGAATGCTGATGAGCTGATGTAGAACCCAAATCAACACCTTTGCTTCACTTGCTTGTAATGGACTGTACAGAATGCTGGTTTGGAGAGTGCTGGACTGTTTTTAGTCTCTCAGATCTTGGCTGTGGTAACACCCCTTTGTGCCTTTCCTATGGAGTTCTGACCATGCTCTTGGCCAGCAACTCAGGTTAATTATTTGAGGAATGCTTGCTTGAAACTATTAAAATAAGACTGACTTTCCTGAGATGCCTTTATTCTTTTTCCTCTGCTTTCATGGTGAATGGTGCCAAAACAAAACAAAACAAAAAGAGAGTAACTGGTAGATGTCAGGCCCATTCAGATTTTGTGACTGTCAAATCAGTAAATGACCAGACACCAAGTTTCCCACTCTTTTCTGGATTACTGGAGAAGTGTTTAGAATTCTGTAGTCCTTTATATTTCTTAACCCAAACCCCTCTACTTTCTCTTCCTTAGGATAAAAGCACTTTAAAAAATGCTAATGCATTTTGTGTATGTTCTCTCTCTGTCTCTGTCTCTCTCCCTTCTTCCTACTCTTCTCCCTCGCTTCCTCCTTCCCTCTCTCTCTCTTTCCCCTCTCGTGTGTGTGTGTGTGTGTGTGTGTGTGTGTGTGTGTGTGTGTTATCATAGGTATTGGGCTAAAGTCTGATCTCATCGACCCTCAGGGGCTGTTTACCTGTTTAAAAAAAATATTTTACTTATTTATATTCCAAATGTGGACCCCCCCCCTCCTAGTCTCCCCTCTATGAGCTCTTTACCACTCCCCTTGCTTCTGAGAGGGTGGTCACCCACCTACTCACCCATCTCCACCTCACCTCTCTAGCATCCCCCTTTTCTGAGGCATCAAGTTTCTACAGGATTAAGCACATCCTTTCCCACTGAGGCCAGACAAGGCAGTCCTCTGCTACATATGTAGTGGGGGCCACAGACCAGCCTGTGTTTGCTGTTTGGTTGGTGGCTTAGCCTCTGGGAGGTCTGAGGGGTCTGGGTTAGTTGATACTGTTGGTCTTCCTATAGGGTTGCAATCCCCTTCAGCTCCTTCAGTCCTTCTAACTCTTCTGTAAGGGTCCCCAGGCTCAGTCCAATGGTTGGCTGTAAGTATCTGCATCTGTCTCAGTCACCTGCTGGTAGAGCCCCTCAGAGAATAGCCATGCTAGATTCCTGTCTGCAAGCACAACATGGCATCAGTAATAGTGTCAAGGATTGGGGCTGCACATGGGATAGATTCCAAGTTGGGTAGTCTCTGGATGGCCTTTCATTCAGCCTCTGTTCTGTTTTTGTCCCTACATTTCCTTTAGACAGGAACAACTCTGGGTCAAGAATTGTGAAGATGTGTGGGTGGCCCCATGCCTCAAATAGGGACCATGCCTATCTATTGGATGTGGTCTCTTTAGGTTCTATCTCCCCACTCTTGGGCATTTCAGCTAAGGTCATCCCCATGGGGTCCTGAGAGCCTCTCACATCTCTGGTATCTGGGATTTTTCTCTAGAAGTTTCCACTGTCACCCACCACACCTGCTGCATTTTTCTATTTATTCTTTTGGCCTTCTGGGCTTTTCTCCTGTCTCCCCACCTATCTGCCCCTGCCTTTCTTTTTCCCTCCTCCTCCCCTCTCCCATCCAGGTCCCTCCATCCCTCTGCCTCTGGTGATTATTTTGTTCCCCCTTCTAAGTGGTATTGAAGTAGCCATAGCTGGGCCTTCCTTCTTGTTAAACTTCATATGGTTTGTGAGTTGTATCATAGGTATTCTGAACTTTTTGGGTAATATCCACTTAATGAGTATATACCATATATGTCCTTTTGAGTCTGAGTTACCTCATTTAGGATGATATTTTCTAATTCCATCCAACCACTTTGGACGTCAATCTGGAAGTTCCTCAGAAAATTGGAAATAGTTCTATCTGAAGACCCAGCTATATCACCCCAGGATATATACCCAAAAGATGCTCCACCATACCATAAGGATACATGTTCCTCTATGTTCATAGCAGCATTGCTTGTAATAACCAGAAGCTGGAAACAGCCCAGATGTCCCTCAACCGAAGAATGGATACAGAAGATGTGGTTCATTTAGACAATGGAATACTATTCAACTATTAAAAACGAGGCAATGTACATTTAAAAATTAATTTTTAAATTTGGCATTCAAAGAAGTGTGTTTCATTGTGACATTTTTATACAAAATTTTTGTTGCTCCCTGCTTCTCTACTTTATCCTGCTGGTCTCTTCCCAGTTCTGCGGTCCTCATGATGGTAGCTTGAAATCAACTGTGGTTTACCACAGGAACTGCTAGGTGCTGCAGATCAGGGTCTGCTATCAAACTGGGCTTCACAGTATGTGTGTATCCCAAGAAGTCCAGTAATGTCTTCCCACTACAGAAAGGTAGTTGGTAAATGTATACTAGCACACCACCCGATACAGTATGTACATATGTGAGATATATATGTATTTATATGTAGTGCATACATTTAAATATGTAGTATCTATGTTTTGTGTATATAAGTACACATATATCTATATATGTGCAGATATAATGTATGTAATAGTATATATTGTATGTATGGATTTTATATATCTATATCTAGTATATCTATATATGTACATATAACATATATATAAATATACAGAGTAAATGGGTTATATGTCCATTAATGTAGATATAAATATACAGGCATGTATATATATGTCATTGTATACCTATGTTTACACATGTGTATATTCTATGTATATATGTAGTATATATGTAAATAATGTATATAGTATATATTTAAAGTGTGTGCATGTGTATGTGTATATATGGTGTATATATACATATAGTGTGTATAGTATGTGTATATACTATATATATAGTGAGTAAATGTGTATAGTGTATGCTTATAGTGTATATATGTAATGTGTATGTGTGTGCCTTTGTCTGTGTAGTATATACATATGTATATTAGTGTATATGTATGTACTGGATACATTTACTATTTACACATGTTAATTCTGGAAGGACATGAGAAAAATCCTGAAGGTTGAGAAAAGTGTAGATTCTTTAAGAATAGGAGAGACAACCATGTGGTTGTGGTACATGACTTTATTTCCTTGTACTTGGGAGACAAAAACAGGTGGTCCTGACTGTGAAGCCAGCCTGTTCTGGTCTACAGTGGAGTTCCAGGACAGCCAGGACTACACAGGAACCCTGTCTCAAAAACAAAAACAAAAAACATAAACAACAAAAACCAAACCAAAATAATAGAAGGAAGACTTATCAATTCCTTATACTGTTTAACTTAAACTACCACCTGATAATAACTGATAAGATTAATAATTTACAAATAGATGTTGCTTACTGAGTATAAGGTAGGTTGTTAGTGACTGTATTCATGTACAATATAAATATAAATATATATACCGTGAGACAGTTGGCTGTTATCTGCAATTTACAGATGATAACCTTGAGACCTTGGCTAGTTAAGTATTTTCTGGAGAAATTAGCAGGCAGTAATATAATACCCATTCTGTAGGCAATATTCTTTGAGACCTTGCCAAGTTCGTTTTCTGCAGAAATTGATGGTGTAAAGTTCTTGTCTACAGGTGATGACCCGTGACCCTGGCGAATTAAGTAAACATTTTTTTTTTTCCTGAGAAATTAACAAAGAGTAGCACAAGACTTTACAACTCACCTATATAGGTACTGTGTGTTTGGCTAAAGAGGAAAGAGGAAGTGAACAGGAGAGATTGGAGTAATGGGGTGAGAGGCAAGTTTAGTGTGTGGCTGAGTCCTGGGCCAGGCTCCACATTTGTCATTTGAACATCAGTCGTTTGCCTACAGTCAAGGTGAGAGATCTGAAGTCAAAGACTATTTCACATAGCTGTGACAGAACACTTGACAGAGTCAACTTGAAAGAATTTCCTTTGACCTATTATTTAAGGATATGAACCCATCATGGTAGGGAAGGCATGGTGCTGGGACCCCATCATAGGGGGCTGGAATTGACTGTGCAGTTTGTTAATCATCCCATGAATACAGAGCTAGACTAAAAGGAATGCTGGCCTGTAATGTTGAGGGCCCATTCTGGTGTTCCTACATCCTCCAACTAGATCCTGTTACCTAAAAGTTCCACAGTCTCTTAAAACAGTGGCATCAGCTGGGAGCCAAGTGTTGAAACACGTGTGCCTGTGGTGACATTTTGTTTGGAAACCATAACAGTCAAGGGCTTGGTGGTTTATCTCTGGGTCATTGGAGCCAGCATTTGGTCTCAGGGCTGCCTTTTTCCTCCGGGTTCTGTTGACTACAGAACAAAGATTGGAGAAAGAAGGAAGAAAGGAGGAAAAGGGCAGATAGTGAGAGTGCTCCCAAGTGAATGGCTGTGAGGAGCGAGGCATTGAGAAGACCAAAGGGGGAAGGATGTGGTCCAGAGACCTATGGCAGAACTAAACAGGACTGGAAAAAAAAAGTCAATGAAATGATGCATAATATTTCTACTATAGTCACAGATTTGACCCTAGCTCAATCATAATCAAAGAGTCTTCATCTAGAACTGGTGGGAGCAGATGCCTTTATGTACATGTGCATAGGGCTGATCAATTGAGATTAAATAATATACTTGGTTTGTCCTTTGAGAAGACTGACTCTCCCTCTCTCAATAACCATTAATTGCCTATAGCTCATCTAGGGTTAGAGCCACATGAGATTTCTGTATTTATATTTTTCTCTCAACTAGACTTTTTATTATGCAGGTCTTGTTTGGAAAACCATTACATTGACGTTTCATACGTTTCTCTGTCATGTCTAAAGGACAAATTTAATAAAAATTATAGTCTCAATTCTACATGGTAAGTGTAACATAGCATATTCTATGTTAAGTATAAATTTTTATTATAGAAAAGCTAGGAGGGATTGAAAGCTTTAGAAATCATGAATACATATCCAACAGTGTTTTGAAAAATGTCAGAAAAATCAGGTAGAAGTCGGGAATACTATTTGCCCTTTGAAACAATTCAATATAAACACTTCAGTTTTAAAAACGGATCTCATGTGAGTGTTTATTCTTCTACCTGTTTTTTATGTAAACATGACTTTTAGTTCCAGGAACAAGATATCCAGTTAGTTCTCCTTTGACACAATTTCCAGTTAATTATTTACCACACCCAAAGGGTGCCAGCTTGCAGTAGAGATTAAAACTAGAAAGTACCCTTATCCTCCCTCCCCTCTGTAGGCTGGGCTTCCTTTAAATGCACCACCCAGGCATTTGTCTGCCACCTTGAAGCAACCCATGACCTAGTCCCTCAATATATATTGCTGGTTCCTACTCTTCTCCATCTATTTTTTCCCTGTGCAGGAGGCCTGCTGGACATCCCCAAGGTCTGTAAGTACCAAAATCTTCTTACCAAACTGTTTTTATGTGTTTGTGTCATTGAAGCTGTCTGTAACCTAACTCCCTGACAGTGAGCATTTACCAGTGTGTGCAGATAAGTTGCTAGAGAAACTCAGCTAGGATAGGGATGGAGCAATGGATAATAGAATAAAAGCAACCTATCACATTGAAAATGAAAACAATACAGCAGAGGCAAATATGTCTTTCAGCTCCTTGCTTTGGGATAACAGCAGCAAATGGAAACATGTTAAATGGCTAATCTGTCAGATGCTGTCCAGCAAGCTAAAGACAGGCATCCCATTTAGATTAGATTAAACTATCTGTTTTTGCTGGAAAAAAAAGAAAATGAAAATGACTGACATTGGATTTGTGTATCACTGCTGATTGTCACTGAGAATGGCAACCCTCAGTTGGTAGTTACCTTCCCTAGAGCTAATTTTGTCTGGTGTAATTTGTTTTAATCAGTTTCTCTCACAGGAGAGAAGAGTGTTTGGTTAGATGAATATGTTTGGGGAAATTGGAGAGGACCAGGTGTCTGGGCCTCTTAGCCCATCTCCTAGCAACTTCTACAAGGACTTGAAACATCTAAGGCCTTTCAGAAGTAAGGAATTTCTAGATTGGGGCAGGGTAAGGACAGGTCAGGAATCACAGCCAGCCCACTGCTCTTCATGGTTGGGGTATAGTTAAGATGAACCTCTTCCCCAGTGTCCATCAGGGAGTGTGGTAGGGGGAGGATAAACTGTGGACTAGCCTTCAGGAGGGTAGTGTGTTCAAGATAAGCTTAGCCTTATTCTACCAGCAGCCATATCAATAGCCACAATTTGATAGAACCACTGTCACCTGGGCTGAGGAGCCAATGGCTGAAAAGACAAAAACGTCTGGTTTAAAGACAGAATCTTCCAAAGTATGTTCAACAAACCTTCTACAAGGACCTAATTACGTTTTGTCTGTGCCAGACTTCAATTGTTTAAATGACTTTGAATTCAATCCATGACATTATGACATTTATCAGATATTGGCTACAAAGTAAGTCTAGACGGGTGGATTAATGTGCCTTAAGGACTGTTCATCTAGGTTCGTTCCTACAAAAACCGCAGGTAGAACCAATTCTCACCTCAGAACTCCATCATTTCACAACAAAGTGGGACCTGATTGTGCCGCAGGAGAAAGCAACATTGAAAGTGGTGGAAGAAGTCAGGAAGATGAGCTGTGCAGAGTCGCCCAAATCAGGACATAAGGGGTGAGTCGTGGGCGTGATTAACTTTTAATGTTTTTTAATCGCATTCATTTATTGTGTGTGTGTGATAAGGGATTTGCCTTTGCCATGACACATTTGTGTAAATCAAAGGATAACTTATGGGAGTAATTTTCTTCTACCATATGGGTCTCAGGAATCAAACCCAAACTCCCCAGACTCACTCATCCTCTGTTTCCCTTCAGAAAACATCAGACCTCCCAGGGATAGCAACTGAGGACAGCATAACAAGATGCAATAAGTGTAGGCACAAATCGTCATAACAAGGCTGGGTGAGGCAACTCAGTAGGAGAAAAAGGGTCCCAAGAGTCAGACACACCCCCACTCCCACTGTTCAGAGTCCCGTAAAAATCCCAAACTAAACAACCGTTACATATTCAGTGGCCATGACACAGGCCCAAGTTGGTTCTGTGACAGCCACTTCATTTTCTATGAGCTCCTGTGAGCCCTAAGTAGTTGTTTCTGTGGGCCATGTTCTTGTGTTTCAACCTATATATCTCCTATAACCCTTCCTTTTTCTCCTCACTACCTAATGTTTGGCTGTGGGTCTTTGCATCGTCTCCCATTAGTTGCTAGATGAAGCCTCTTTGATTACAATTGGACTAGGGTCTAATCTATGACTATTAGTAATGATTTCATTGAACCCCCCCCTCCTTTTTCCAGTCCTGTTTAGTTCTGCTGTAGGTCTCTGGACTATCCAACTTCCAGCTCCTGGCCATCCAGACAGTATCTGCTATGATTTCCCTCTCATAGCCTGGGATTGCTAGTTAGCCAGGTTGTAGATCAAAAGATTTTTTTGCGGGGTTGGGGGTGTGTTGGTGTTCTAGTGTCAGCACTGTAAGTCTTGCCTGGTTGCAGGAGATGGCTGGTTCAGGCTCTTCATCCTCCATTACTAGGAATCTTCACTGGTGTGACCCTCATAGATGCCTAGAAGTTCTCACTGCACTAGGTGTCTGAATTGCCCCTCAAATGCCCCTCCATTGCACTTGTTTTCCCCCATACTCTCACTCTTCATACTTCGTCTCCTACCTGATCCCTTGTGTACCCATCTCTACTCCCCACACCCAGTTCCCCACTAAAGCTACTCTATTTCCCTTCCAGGGAGATCCATGAGACCCCCCTAGAGCCTTCCATGTTATTTAGCCTTTCTGGGTCTGATATTCTTAATAGCGAATATCTATTTATAAGTGAGTACACACTGTGTCTGTTTTTCTGTGTCTGGGTTACCTCAGGCGATTTTTTTCTAGTTCCATCAATTTCCCTGCAAATTTTATGAAGACATTTTTTTTTGTTGTTCTTTGTTTTTCTGGGGTTTTTTGTTGTTGTTGGTGGTGGTTTTTAACTGCTGACTAAAACCCCACTGTGTAAATGTGCCATTTTTTTAAAATCCATTCTTTGCTTTAGGAACGAGCATATAGGTTGTTTCCAGTTCCTGGCTATTAGAATAGCAGCAAGTGCTCTCTTTCTCTCTTCTTCGTCCTCCTCCTTCTTCCCCCCACCCCTCTTTCTCTCTGGTACCTTTTGAGTAACAGTATAGGGAATGAATGGAAGGTGGAGGTAACAGATAGCAGAAATGTAGTATTTAATTAGAGGTGAGGCAGCTCCTTCAGAGACATTTGTGTCTCCAGCTCAAATTGCACTGAATTACTTATTCATCAATCTATCATCTGTTTGTTTGTTGTGTGTATGTGTGTGAGTGCATGCTTGGCCCACATGCTTGTACACATATGCCACAGTGCATGTGTAGGTCAGAGGACAACCAGGGAAACAGTTCTCTCCCTTTACTATGTGGTTAGGTCGTCAGAGTGATTGGCAGACACTCTTACCTTAAGAGCCATCTTGGCTGGCCCTTGGCTGCTCTTTAGTTTATGTTTTGAGTATCTGACACACATCTTAAACTCAGAGCCCTTGACCACCTTTGCTCCTAAGCAACCTGCAACTGGTAGGTAACTCTTTGGAGGACACCACTCTACGTGATTTCTGTGCTTCCTTTCTCACTGAAAAATTTCTGAAGTGTCCTGTTTTCCCTTGTCTCTGGAAGCTCTGGGGTCTACTTTGCCACTGGAATCCAGAAAGCAGAAAAGGCAGCTGTGCACAAACGCAGTCCCAAGGTGTTGGAGGCGCTACAAAAGCTGAAAATCCAAGCTGACGAGGTGGGTGCAAGTGAGGGGCCACACTGGTGGGATTGTCTGTGCTGTCCCTAGCCTCTGCAGCTCAACTGCTCTAGGGTGAACAGGGAAGTGGCTTACCCTACTAGAGCAGTAACATGGGATGGATTTCACTCCACGAAAGCAGAAACTTAGATATGCTCTTGTTGCTTACATGGTCCATTAATTGTCCTTCTTCCAATGCCCAGGCTCCAGTCATTGCTGTCTTGGGCTCTGGTGGGGGGCTGCGGGCCCACATTGCTTGTCTTGGTGTGCTGAGTGAGATGAAAGAACTTGGCCTGTTGGATGCTGTCACATACCTCGCAGGGGTCTCTGGGTCAACTTGGTAAGTGTTGAGTTTGGATGCAGGGATGCACCATGTTTTCTACTATCAGAATGAGATGCTGTCTTTCTCCAGTCACCAAATACATGCTGCCTTTGGTTTTCCTTTTCTTTAAATGGACAGATGACAGTTGTTTATTTTACGCTGTATGGTGCAGTATTTTGGTACAGGGTTTGTTGTATACTGATTAGTTGTGTTTTCATTCCTCTTGGTGTAACAAAGTATCAGACAAAAGCAACTTAAGGACAGAAAGGTTTACATTGATTCTCACCTTGAGAACATTGTCATGGCAGGAAGGGCCCTGTGTGAATCAGAAGTGTCCTGGTTCTCAGCTCAGCTTCTATTTATTCAGTCTGAGTCCAGCCTGGGAAATGCCATGATAACATTCAAACGGTATCTTCTCATCCATTTAAATGTCTCTGAAAACACTGTCACAGACACCCAGAGATTTGTCACTGCTCATGGGGTGTTGGGTTGTGTGGGCTGTGCATGCTTGTGTGGAGAAATGTTTAGGCTGGAACAAGGCAGGCATCAAGTCTTTCCCTGTTGGTCTTTGCCTTACTGTTGTGAAACATAGCCTCTTATGAGCCTAAAGCTCATTAAGTATTGGCCAGGCTAGATGTAGGATCCACCTGTGTGTGCTCTCCAGTGCTACAGGTACAGGCATGTTTATCCATGCATACTTTTTACATAAGTATTGGTGATTCAAGCTCAGGTCCTATGCTTGCATAGCAAACACTCTTATTTACTCAGTCTTTTCCCATGCCCAAAGTTTTATTTTAAATAGTTTATTAATTGTACAACAGAAGAGGTTTTGTTATATTTTCATAACACATATAATACAATTTTTTGTTTATATCAACGTGTCTGTTACTCCATTTATCTCCTTCTGCTTCTCACTTCACTGCTGCCTCATTTCTAAGGTTTTACAGGTTCAAGGACAGTGTTTTCCAGGTCGATGGAATACAACACCTATGATCTTTTAGTCTTAATGAGAGACTATTGTGTGAAAGTCTGTGTAGGACTTTCTTATTCTAAAGGGCTCAGAAGCACTCATGCCTTATAGCTTTATTCTGAGCCCTGGGCAGACATTTTTAATCACTCTTTGCACCTACTGATTCCAAGCCCAGGGCAGATATTGTTAAACAGTCTTGGACCTTTTCAGTAACAGATAAAACTATATAAGCTTTTGAACTAAATATGTGGAGAGCGAATGGATGTTCATGGAGATAACAGATAGCAGAAATGTAATACTTAATGGTGAAGCAGCTCCTACAGAGACCTACAGGTTATTGTCTCTCCTTTCTGTAGAAAATATTCAACAAAAGTAACTCAAGGAAGGAAAGGTTTTTCTGGTTCAATTTGTGGAGGTGTGGTCCATCCCGGTAGGGAAGGCATGGCAGCAGGAACATGAGGCAGTTGTGTCTGTGACATGGGAAGAACAGCAGTCTGGTAGGATTCTAACATGACGTCATTATGTATTTCATCCATCTTGCTCTCGTTGGCCTATGTATTAAGTAAAAGAATCATACAGAGGCTGCATGAGTCCTCCATGCACTCCAGTCCTTGTTTACCATCCCTAACTTCCTTCTTGACAGTTAATCATCCTTTCCCTGGTTTGTTGTCAGGGAAATAGTCAGAATCAATGGCATTCTCGCTCATCCCCTCTCTAGCTTCGTGGCTTAAAATTCTGATCGCCAGCCGATCACTTTTCTTTGTTTCCAGGGCACTGTCTTCATTCTATACCAAGAATGGAAATCTGGAAGGGATGGAAGAAGAGCTGAAACATCGGTATGAGAAGAATGAGTGGCACTTTGATGAGAGCCTGAAGAAAGCCATTGAGGCATCAGGGAGGGATAATTACTCCCTGACTGACTTTTGGGCCTATTTGATTGTTTCGAGGCAAACCAGAGAAGTAAGTCACTCCCAGTAGAGCATGTGGGATTCCAAACAGCTTGACCAATCTCATCTTTCAGATCATCCAAATCTGGGCACTTAGAGCTTTTACCTCCAGACGAAAAATATCTCAGGGCTGATTGGTTGTAAGAAGAAGAATCAGGCTCTGACTCCTCTGTGCAGTAAAATAGGTAGAAATTATTGGAAACATCTAGGAACATGTAAAGCCAAGAGGTTCTAAGGAACCTGTTTTTCCATCTGTCTCATTGGTCCTTTCTTTTCTTAGATTTACTTTCCTCTCTTTTTGTATTCAGATTTTGCTTTTTACCTCAGAAAGAATGGAGTTTTCTGCATCTCCACATTCTTAGTGGGAAATATTTTTCCCAGCCCCAGAGTACCACTGTGGTTACATACAGACCCTCCAGCTAGCTGGCCCCAGGATCCAACCTCAGATTGTCTGAGTGTTTCACCTGATCTGCTCAATTCATATCAGATGGCTATTATGATCCAAATGTCTGTGACTACCAGATTGAATGCATCATGGCTGCATTCCTCATAAGAGAGTCAGGATGGCAGTGGGAAGTCATTCTGAAATGAGTTCTTTCTCCAGAGGATTTCTTCGATTTTTACAGTTCCATTAGATTGGGTTGAGCATTGTCCAATTCTTAGAAATGAAAGGGACAGACAGCCTGAACTGAGAGATTGGCATAAAAATAGAAAAGAAGTTGGATGTTTTCAATGTTACTGTTAGAATTTCTTCCAGACTGTGGGTCCTAGGAGAACAGATGTTATTTAGAAATGTCAAAGTGGACCAGATACCTACAGTAAACTTATTTTCCCCTTATCTGTCCCTGCCCTCAACTCCCTCTTCCTTTCTTCTTACTATCCTTTGTGTCAGTCCTACTCTTCTCTCTCCTCTGCCTTAAAATTATTTTTATTTTATTTACATATCAGTGTTTTACCCACCTGTATGCTACATGCATGGAACCAGAAGACGGCACTGTATTCCTTGGAACTGGATTTACAGATGGTTATGAGCTGCTCATGGGTCCTGGAATGGGTCCTTAAAGATCATATTCTCTGAGACATCTTTCCAAACCTCTCTCTGTCCTCTCTCTTTCTCATACTTTCCTCTCTCTCTCTTTCTCCCTTTCTCTCTCTTTTTTCTCCCTCCCCTAGTTTGTTTCTCTTTCTTTTTTCTTCCCTTCCTCCTTCCTTCTCAAAGTTTAATGTAATTTTTTAAGCTTTGTTGAAATATAACAAAAATGGACAGAGTTGAATATGTTTCATGAACATTTTGAGAAGTTTGGACTCATGCACTTACCTGTGAAGTATCTCATGATCAAAGTGCTAAGCGTATTCATACCCTGCAGAAATTTGTTGTGCTTCTTGTGTTTTTTTGTGTGAGGTGGATGAGAAGAATACTTTACAATGACATCTATCTCTTTTAGTTATACTAAGTGGCACAGGCCGGTCATATGATTCCACTTCCTCTGAGGCATCTAAGATAGTAAAACCCACAGAAATGGAGAAAAGAACACTGCTGTTCGGGGCCTTGAGGCAGAGGCAGATGAGCACTGTTGCTTGAAGGAGGATGAAATTCTGCCAAATGAGTAGGGACGTGATCTCTGTTCACTCTCACCTTGTCAGACTGTTTTCCTCTGCATTGGTCTCTCTGACTCTTATCCACTCTCATCCGTTGAGGGTACCCCACCTTACTCTGTCTGTTCTCTACACTGAAAAGTAAGAACAGAGAGCTTGTTATGATAGTTCAGTGAAGAACGACACTGCAGTCAAACCTGAAGATCTAAGTTCAATTCATGGAACCTGCATGGTAGATGGAGAACTGACTCCTGTTCGTTGTCCTCTGACTTCGACACATGTGGGAATAGGTTTCCTAGATGAAGAACAGAGAAAGAATATTCCAGATCTAGGTGCACAGTGTACAAAGATTCTACCCAGTTTGGAGAGACAAAACCCTATTCTTGTAAACACTGTGCTTCTACCTGATTCAGTCTGGGTACTGTTTTTCTCTCCGTAGCTTCAGGATTTGAATTTGTCCAGCCTAAAGAAGCACGTGGAAGAAGGAACGCTGCCCTATCCCATCTTTGCAGCCATTGATGAAGACCTTCAGTCTGATTGGAGGGAGAGAAAAACTAAGGGTAAGCAAAAAAATTGGAAGGGTGGGGAGGTAGCAAGGGAATGAAAGGCACTGAACAAGAAACGTATGTGTGAATGTTTCCCCTAGACTGCCCCTTGGGAGGCCCAGAAGGAAAGGATTCATGGAAAAGGGGCTTTCAGGATAGGATGCTCAGATCATAGAAGAGCAAACAGCAGTCTTAAAAACCACCAGTGGGCAGACACTTGCTTTGCATGAGGAAGGAAGCTGTAATGTGGGCTAGGTGTGAGACCCAGATTGGAGATAGAGTGGCATGACTCTTTACTACTTACCTGTCGTCTTCTCAATGGTTCTAATAACTACCCTAGTGTTGGTGGTTTTCCTAGTTTTCCATTTGTGTTTCAAACCACAGTCTTTGCCCTGGGATCAAGGAATTTTCATCTAATTTGCTTAATATAAAATGCCTTTATTTGTTTGATGAGTATGTCCTTGTTGCTCAGTATCTATCAGGCAATGTTCCAGGTACTCACTCACTCTAGCATTCTAAAGCTCAGATGTTTGTGGGGTTATCGCTCCATTTCTCTCCTCCTAGTGTGGGTCCTTGATAATGTCATGAAAAGCAACCTAGGCAGCAAAGGGTTTATTTGGCTTACAATTCCAGGTTATGGCCATGGTTAGAGGAAAGTCAAGTCAGGAACTTAACATACCATTTCCACAGTCAAGAGCAGATACGTGGATCCTTATTTACTTGTGTTTTATTGGCTTGCTTTCTCCCCTTTATACTGATTCTGCCCAGGGATGAGTGACACTTACAATGGGCTGGATTTTTCCTTCTCAGAAATCAAGAAATGCTCCCACAGTCATGCCCATAGACTAACCTGATCTATTAGTCATTAAAACCCTTTTAGAAAGTATTCTGGGCTGTGTCAGGTTGAAAGTTGAAACTCATCAGAATAGTCCTTGTATGGTTATTTTTCTGAAATATGTAGGGCTGACCACGTTTCTTTTCTTAGACCCTCCTCCAGCAGTCTAGAGGTAAGGTTAATTTGGTCTTAACATCATTGATTCCCAGGGTTGATTTGACTGATCTGGGTGGCTAATCAGAATGTCCCTTTCTCCCTATCTACTCTCTCTATATATCTCCTGAGCTATTTATTGATTTGGAGAGGATGGCCTTCCCTTATAGAGGAAGATAATTATTGAGTCAAGAATATATGAATAGCTTCACTCTCTCCAAATTCCTCTTAAGACCAATGAGACCTCTAGTCCATGACTTTTCTCACTCAACCCTCTGCATTGCAACTATTATCTTCTCCACAACCCGGAGTACATCTCAGACCAGGTTCCAGCATCTCTCTTGAAGAGGCTTTAATTAGTTCCTCATTTGTCTTTCTGTACCATGGCATCTCCTTCTTCCACAGTTACTTAATAGAAGTTTCTAGAGCAAATATGGTGATGTAATTTTCCTTTTTACAACAAATAGTTCATCCATTCCACAGTGCTCCAGATAACCCTCCTGTGATAGTATCTCTAGGGTCTTCACCATTCTGCTTTCCAGAGTTCTACCTATTGTGAAGTAGAAGAAAAGCAGTTAAGATTGGGGCAGTAATGATAACAGTGTTCTTTTGGAATAATGACTCATTTCCATTTGAATAGGCTCTTAGACACATTGATTATCTATCTATCTATCTATCTATCTATCTGTCTATCTATCTATCTATCTATCTATCTATCTACCTACCTACCTACCTACCTACCTACCTACCTACCTACCTACCTACATATATATCTTAGACACGTATATTGGCAGGAATCCTCAGTTAATTTGAGACCAGCCATCCCTCTATATAGTAGTCTCTTGGTTGGCATTCCATAGTCCATGGATCCCCCACACCTAGCACCTGCTGTTTCAGGCTCAGAGCTTGTGGTTTAACTTCATTTTTGCCTCCCCAGATTCCTGGTTTGAATTCACTCCTCATCATGCTGGCTACCCTGCACTTCAGGCTTATATCCCTATCACAGAGTTTGGAAGCAGATTTGAGAATGGAAAAGTGGTTAGATCTGAGCCTGAGAAAGACTTGACTTTCCTGAGAGGTGAGTAAGGGGTCAGATGGAATTCAGTGAGGATTGGAAGTGGATGCTGGACAAGAATGTCCTCCCAGAGATTCTAGCTCTGCCCTACTCCTTCGTTGCTAGGAGAAAAGGAGAGGTGTCTGGGTTTCCAGAGGAACAGTTTAAGCATCTCTCAGGAACTCCCTTACCTGGCAGGTACCTGGCACCTTACTAAATGTTCAAGGAGGTGGCTGAATCCAAGGCTATCCCTCCTGATAAACAGATTTAGAACATGGTATGGGAGTTACATGCAATCTCACATCTAAATACTAGTCCAGTGACCAGCATGTGCTAGGATTTCAAGGATAGTTATATATCCATTTATTTAGCAAAGAGTTTTTGCTGTTCTTTGAGACTGGGTCTTATATATTCTATTTTGACCTTGAATCAAAACTGTGTGACTGAGTATAGTCTTGAACTTTTATTTCTTCTGCATCCATCTTCCAAATACTAGAATTATAGGTGTGCACCACTGTGGCCAGTGGTCATATAATTTTGTGATACATTATGAAGTCCATCATGGATGCCTAGTTCTGCATAGATAGAAATAGAGACAAGACTGGTATTTTTCTCCATCATCTTGCACTGAAAATGGCACTTTCATCTATTTAATCACTGAAGTAGGGTCTTTTGATGCTTTTTATATATTTACAGTTTGACTATAACTCCTCTATCTACTATTTCCAGGATTTTCACCCCTGAGCTAGCGTTGTCTTGACATTAGAACAGCTAATCCCCAGACTGTTGTCCACATTCCAGTTCCGCCTCTGTCTATTATAGGCAACAGGGTTGAAATATAACAATACAACCCTATTGGTTCACTTCAATTACAAGAAGTCTTAATTTTATTTCTCTTTTCTTTACAGGTTTATGGGGAAGTGCTCTTGCTGATTTTGAAGAAACTAAGAAATATATTTTCAGTGAGTATTTGAGGGGATGCCAGGGACCAATCCTAGAGATATTTCTTTTAAACAAACTTCTCTGCACTTCGTTGTGACAGAAGAGGAAAGTGTGTCATTGTCCTGACATTACTGCTGTCTCTCAAGCCTCCATGAGGGCAGCAGTCAGGATAATTGCCGAGTGGCTAGGTGCAGGGTGCCTTAGTTTCGTGTGAGCTCTATTACCCAGCCTCTCGTACCTCAGTTGCATCATCTACACTACACTGATGACGACAGCAGTAGCTGTAAGGTTTCAGAGAGTGAGTTCCTATAAAGTGCTCAGGATGAAGAAGCCTGGTAGGTAAAAGCACTAGGAAATATTAACAATTAATATCTGTCCCATTACATAATCCATAACACAATCCCTAGGATTTTGTGGATGGCACCGTCACCTGAATTCAAAATTTTGTTTGTTTTGCCAGGCATGGTGGTGTATACTTTTAATCTCAGCATTTGGGAGGCAGAGGCAGGAATTCTATGTGAGTTCTAGGCCAACATAGTCTGTATAGAGAATTCCAGGACAGCCAGGACTAAATAGAAAGACTCTTGTCTAAAATAACAAAACAAAACAACATCAAAAAACCACAAACAAACAAACAAAAAACAACCCCAAAGCATCATTTTTTAAACGTGTATGGGTGTTTTGTCTGCATGTATGTCTGTGTACCACATGTGCCTTGTGGCTGTAGAGGCCAAAAGAAAGCATCAGATTCCATGGAATTGGAGTTAGACTTGTTTTGAACTGTCATAGGCCTGCTGGGAATTGAGCCTGGATCATTTGGAAGTGAATCATCTCTCCAGTCTCCATCTTGAACTTTTTTATAGATAGTGACCGAGTCATGAGAATGCTAAGTTCCTTCCCTGCTCTCACTATCCAGTGAGCACTGATATAGAAATGGATGGCAGTTTGTGCCTAGACCCACATCACAGCTCTGATCAGTGTGATATATGCTTTGGCTAACCAAATGCTCTTTGAAACACTGCCTCCTCTAATAAAGACAAAAGCATCCCCAGCCTCACGTGTTTTAAATGATGAGTTTTAAATGCCCTGATGTGTGTAAGGTTCTTAGAGCCAAGCCTGGACCATAGTAATAATGTCTGACTAATATATAATAGCAGCAGTGTAACCAGACAGAATGAATCTGCATCTTGGTGAGTGTGAAGACAAAACCCACAGCCAAGAGAGGTGAAACAGTAGCTGAAAGAGGCCTTACCAGTTACCACCGTGGGTAAGGAGAGTTAGGCCTTGACTGCAAAGTGATGCCCTCTTCAAACAAAGGAAGTGTGAGCACTTATTTGGAGAGGTTGTGAGTATTTATTTGGGAAAGCATTTCAGAAGTGGCCCATTTCTTGGCATATGTAATTAAAGATGAAGAGCTATAGTGGTAACTTAGTGGTTAAAGCATTTGCCATGCAAGCATGAGGACCAGAGTTTGGATCTCCAGATCCTGTGTAAATACCCGGTGGGCATGGCAGCCTGCCTGTAAATCCAGCCTTAGATGACAGAGGCATGGGAATCCTTCAAGCAAACTAGCAACTAATTTTTTTCTTTATTTCTTCTCTCTGGGTTTGATTGGGAGACCTTGCCTTGAATAATGTAGAAAGCAATAGAGGATAATTCCCAGCATAAACAGCCTCTGTACACACCACACACACACACACACACACACACACACACACACACACACACACACAC